>JABUQX010130008.1:15000-30000 GCA_015478945.1 Trachelipus rathkii
TGTTCTCACTTGTCCAAAACTATCCATTCGAGATTCCAACACCTCATCGGCTCAAAATCTAAATGATGTTCTATTAACCCACTCTGTCCTCCAGATTGATCATTTCAAGACCCATACTCACTCATCGTCCAATTCTACGGAACAACACCCATCTTCAAAAACAATTCCAAAAGTCTTCCCTCACAAAGGACCCTATTTCTCAACTTCCTATAACAACACCAAGGAATATATCTCCACCATCCCCACCTGATCTCTGAGCACATGACCCTTCCTACATTCCTAATTTTCTTACGGTATGAGAACACCCAACATACCCCATCCAATGTCACTCAGAAACAGACAACAAGGTACCATAATGAGAATAAACAGAGAATACTTACTACCTCCAAAACAAAACATTCCTCCAGGTAAATGTTTCCCACTGCCAAGACCTCCAAAACCATAGTTAAATTAAAATTTTCTTTTTATCTTGCCACCAGGGGAACCACTTACACATTTACAACAATGTGAAAGTGCAAAAACATCTTAGAAATAATATATTTCAAACATGTTACACAAAGAAACTGTATACACAGTTCCTATTAACATCAAAAATATAAAGAGACTCTCAAAGGAATTTCACAAAAAGTTTAATACCATAAATATTATTGGCATCATATTAACATGTAAGAAAAACACCTCACAATAACCATTTCTCATAAGGCTGTATATTTCTTCAAAGACATGTACATCAGCTGTATCATCCTCCATGTACTGCTAAAATCAACAAGTTCTCTACAAGAAGAAAACACCAGAAAAAATTATAAAGTACATCCAGGATTTGTCATGAAACATACAGAACAAACAAGATTCATCAACAGCTACCTAGATATAAACAGATTTAAGATGTCCACAAGAAACTTATAATAAAGTTAAGGATATCAAGTTAAAATGTATATTTAACAGAAGTTATACACTATACCGAACTTACAGCAAAGATTTAATAATATATTTTACACAATTCCAACCCCCCTTCCTTCACCGGAATTAAATTACATAAACTCCCTATTACCTGAAACCCAAAAACAAATTAAAATCAGTTTCCAAGACCCCTGGATTTTATCTTATTCAAAAGTTCAAACCCCAGCTAACCCAACAAGACCTAAAAGAGGACTCATGAATATTGGTGGAACAGCTTTACAATTTCTATTTGGCACAACCACTATGACTGATATACAAAAGGTTAACTGCAAAATCAACCTCCTACAAAATATAAGAACTCGCATGTATAAATTAAAAGAACAAGTACACACAAATACCAATACTGTATATTATCAGAAATTATGGAAAACTTAATCATATTAACAAAATTCCTAAATTCTTCCATCTCCTCCATAAAATTACACAAAGAAATTTTAAAGCTAAATCTATATCTAAACTTAGAAAAAGTGATCTCCGACAACATACACAACCTTATCATTATGGTACAAAACACTTGGGTTTCAGCCAAAGAACTCGACACTCCTTTAAACTTCTATTCTTATAACATCATGCATGACCCTATAAGCAATAATATTCAAAATTTTCAGCACCAACCTATAATACCACTAACTCATGAAACTTTCTACAAGTTTTTATCCTTTTCCTGGTCTCACACCCATGAAGACAACCCTTATATTCTTTCCACATCATTCCCTTTTCTGAAGAGACTCCCTATGAAGTCTACAACATAATTCCCTTCCCCACTCCATTCATTGTGACTTATCCAAGAATTATAGTACACAATCCAAACCCTTACCACCTTTTTAACCACAAAACTTTGAAATATACCTACAGTAAAAGCCTTTCGGAAGACATCTGCAAACTTGCAGACTCGAAGTACATCTGTTTCCCTTCAAACCCAATCTAATCAGTCGACTACAAGAATTGCATTCTATTTGCAATACTTGAAGAAACACAAGCTAACTCTGCAAGCTATGCATCTTTCCTTACAATTACTTACACCCCAAGTTGGAAACCAAACTATTACTTTCTTTTCTTCCCATGGTAGATCTATACTTTGTCGCAGAAAACCACCAAATCTAGTCACTTTGAGATACGCCGTTTTAATATTTACTGTACGGGATTTTTGTTGTTTGCCTGTATTTGAGCTGTTCTCCCTGATAGGAAAATTGATATCGACTTTTTAAAATTAGTGGGGATAATTGATTTATTTGATGAATTAAATTGTGCTTGGGAACCGTGACAAAAGATATGTTGACGTCAATTGCTATAAGTGTTTTTTTGTGTGTGGATTTGAGCTATTTATTGTTGGTTGTATGATGTTTATGAAGGCTGTTGTGGTGAGTAGACCACAGACTGGAGATCAAGGAGTACAGTAAGAAAATTAAGAAGGCGGGCCATCTTGATATAAGAACGTATTCATTCAGTAATAGGGTTGTTAATTTCTGAAATGGTTTGTCACAGGAGGTTGTTGAGTGCGACTCAATTGCAACATTTAAGAAAGGACTGGATAGGTATATTGATGGTTAGGGCATCATATAGTATATTTTGACTAAGCCAAATTGGCGGAGTTTTTAGTTACAGTAGTTATTAAGGTTAAACTGCATGTATGACTATAGTTATTAAAGCTTGTAGTGTGGTTTGCATGTACTTCAGATGTAGTTTTTCTTTTAATTGTAAACCTTGTGTATACTATGTACGTTATTGACAAGCCATAGAGTGCTTTGCGGATTTGCATGAGCATGTTTGGTGATTGGTTCTATTAGCTTGACTTGGACAGTCTCGATAGGCCCATGTGGCTTCTTACTCTCTTTATTTCTAATGTTCTGATGTTCTAGTAGTCAATTTACATTTTACGTGTAATCAAATTGGTCTAAATAAACTGTTACACTTAATTTATAAATACTTTTGGCATCCTAGGGAAAACCAGGTGGTTTCAGTGTAAGAGTGACTTTGGTTGTAGACAGCATTCCCTTACTAAACAATAATTTAGGTAATATATATATATTCGGATATATTTTGTGTGTAAAAATTAACCAAATTTTTTATATTATTTGACATTGGAATTGTAGATACTAGGGAAATATCTGTGACCAATTAAAAAAAACACTTTATGTGCGCCATTTATTTTACTATTGACGATATAGCTTCCTCATTTCATTATCTTATTTTGCATATTTATAATTATATAATAATAATTCTCAAATAGCTACTAAATATATAAAGTTTTTATTTAAAGTATATTGATATTTTTAAATATTACCTTTTTTTAATTTCTCAATGTCTTTGTATAAAAGATATGTTATATAATTATATCATCTTATTGTCTTATATAGTTATATTAATTATTATTATAATATATAATATATATAATATTTATTATATATATATATAAATTATCTATAATTATAATATATTAATATTATACTATATATATCATATATATAATTTTTCTAATAATTTTATATCATTAATATAATTATAGTTTATTATAACTAACTATTAATTCCTATATATGCTATAGGTGCCACCGTTTGGAGGTGGTTCGGTTTTTTTCTTTTCTTTCTTCACCTTAGTCCTACTTTAGTCCCAAGAGTGTGGCGGTAGGTGCTGTACAAGCACTTAGCGAAGAGAAAGCTATGTAGGAGACCATCATGATATATTCAGTCAAAAGAAGCCAGCCTTGACCCATAAGAGTGCCCCTCCTTCAATACCATTAAATTAGTGATCGAGCACGATCTAACTAGACAGAAACAATCCCCCTAGATGCATGTCATGGGACAACTTGACTACGAAATGTACATGAACTAACCTGCATCCCCGTGCAGCATAATTAAACATCTCTCGCAGAATGTTAATATTGTATTGACCCACCTGACAATACTTAACATCCCAAATCTAGCACAGGTCTTGCAAAAAACAATTATGAACGAAATAAACTTCCTGTGCTTCCAATATTCAACAAGAATAATCAAATCAAAAATGAATTCAAAAAACACAGGTAATCAGATTCAGTGACAAACGCAATCATAGGAGACTGGAAGGTACAAATAATTTCCACGGACACGATCCCAATTAAAAATGTGTGGGGTGGTATAAAAGATAATCAATTGTAATGTCAACTTACTCTTTCCAGCAGATATAAATAATATTCTTGGCCAGGCCCTCGTGAAAGACGCAACATCCACGCACTTATAAAATTCTGACCTGTAATTATATATTAGTATTCTGACCTCCTGTTGGATAAAGTTATCGGCCTGTACAGTATTGCAGGCAGTGCAATCAACTAAAAACTCCAAGACTTACCTAACTAACGTATCTCCCTGAAGGTCATCCAAGTAATATAACGGACGAACAGGTTCTTTTTTTTTATATGCACCACTCAGTCTCAATCTCGTTCTCAAGTGAATTTTATTTACGATATGACCAATGTTTGACACTTCATAGAAATGCTATGTCTGAAGACCGCTTCTAGAAGCATTCTCAGCTTGAACTTCCATTAGAAATAAGTAACGATTATATCGGGAAATAGAAATCAAACAATGGGTTAATTTTTACCAAAAAAGATCTAACCAAAAGAAATCTAAAAAGATTCAAATAGGAAAAAAAACAAAGAAAGGTTTTAGTATTCATGAATATCATAAATAAATATAAAAGGTTTTCTTTACATATAAAAAACAGTCTGAATCTTACAATGTCATTAACAACAAAGAAAATATATTGCTTTAAATATATACTTCACATTCAAGTGAACATATATATGCATAGGCTTGGTATACATTTATATGCGCATGAATGTATACTATAATATACCCATATTAAACTACAAAACATTAAAATTAAATTCCATATACATACTCGACTATATAGGTTATATATAAATGTGAATTTAAAATAGTAAGTGAATATAAATAATTAAAATATCTTAAGAAAAAAAATAGACAGTTAGTTTATTTGAAGCAATCTTTATATTTAAGCCAAAAAATTAATATAAATCAAAAATATATTGCAAACGGTAGTTTGTAAATGTGATCAACGCTGATGTGATTCCAACGGTACTTCAATGTAAAAGTTGCTTAATTGTAATTAAAAAACTTTTATTGAGCCAAATTGCCATAAATTCGAGAGAACCAACTCACAGGACAGATATAGAGAGACGGCAAACGAACAACTTAGTCTGGGATATTAATCAGGACTTTCAATTTTCATTTTCTGACAGGTTTGGATTATGGTCTTCACCTTTTTCTACAACTACTCATTACGCGGTTTCATTTTTGACGCCAGACATGAGCCAAAAGTTCCATACCCCAATGGTATTCTTTCGTCATTCAAGTTTGCAGATTCCAAAAATACCTTGTTAATTATAATTTTTCACTGTTATGTCTTCTTTCTGAATTAGCTGAAAAGTATAAATATCTTTAAAAAAAATTTTTGTGACACATATTAAGAAAGGGCTTAGGAATACTAATAAAGTTAAAAATTTTAAATATTTGCAAAATGTGAAATTTTATTAACATGTAAGGTTTATGGGGTAACTTTGACCTGGCATATTTTTGGTTTTTGAGGTAACTTTGACCAGTTTGAGGGGCGACTTTTAAATGTTCCCTGGTCTATGAAATCAAATACTACAGAGGTTTTATGTATTTTAGTATATAACTATCAATTTGTTCAATTAATCCAATTAATTATTTAAATTAAATTAATATATATTTTGTGTATTCTAAATGTATTTGATTATGTTTGTTTAAAATCTAAAGGATATAACAATATATAACTTTATGTTTAAAATGCACCTTTATTTTTCTGTATATCTAATTATACTATCACAGTATTTTTATAAGTATTAACCAAACAATTTGTAATATATATGTTTATAAAACCAACTCAAATTAAGCCGTTTACTAGCTTACGTTATATTGTATGATATATTTCTTTCATCATTTCAATGTATATCTATAATTATTACCTAATTCAAATTAGTTATGTATTCTACTTTCATTCTTTTGAACATATTTAAATGATATGCTTGCATTTGTAAAGAACTTTAAACCTTTATATATATTCTTTTATTTTAATTTCTTTACCTTTAATTGAATGTTTTATTAAATTTTATGCTCGTTGCTTTGTGTTATATCTTATGCCCCCCAAATATTAATATTAATTTTTAACTTGTGAGTTGGGTTAATTTTTATTCTTGCCTTATACCATATGATTAATTACATACTTTCTCACTCTCGCGGTGGTTTTGCGTCGGAAGAAAGTGAATTGGCTATGGTTGCACTCCCATCTATAAACTTTGTAAAAATTTTAATTAGACTGTTTTCGCCCTACTTTATGCCTAAGATTTGAGCGATGCAAGAATTTTTAGACATAAATCGAAATATAGACATAGACTAACCGCGTCCTGTTTGATATAAAGCGGACTGTACCAGTCCTAGAGTTAAATTTAAACGTAATCAAGAAAAAAGGTACAGCGCCCGAAGATAAATTCCTTTACACCCAAGAACTGTCTCAGAACTCCTCCAAACTCTCAACACTACGCAAGCTTTCGACAGAGAGGTAAATTTCAAGGAAGGCCCCTTTTGGCGTGACTATCCGAATATATTAAAGTCATATCGAGAATTGTTTTGCACAAAACTGACAGAGTCCAGGGCAAGGTGTAGTAAACACGCGCAGAGAAAATCCGTGACTAACTAATGTCGGACAGCTAAAAGAAATGAAAGCAGTTATCCTAAACATAGAACGGGCTTTGTCTACTCATCCTTACACTCTTCAAAATTGAATATCTTTAGCTTATGTTGAAGCTATAATACAACTGGACTCATTCAAAATATGGATCCTTAAATTACCATCATCTTATATAAAGTGCTTGCACATTAGCAAAGCCTACCCTATATAAATTCGTGAACCCGGAGAAGAACACCCAGAATTCAATCAACGCCTTCTGAACAACTAAAAAACACAAAAACAAATGAAGAAACAGAAAAAAATAAAATAATTACTAAAAATTCCAATCAGAACACTCGGAAAAAATGACTCAAGCAAACGAACATTTCGATACTGGACTTCAATTTCATTTCTAATTTTGGATTATGGTCTACCCCTTTTCACAACTATTACAGTTCGAGGATTAATCCATAGCCGTAAAGGAAGTTTCTATGTATGCATGGATTTCTTCTTCCATCATTCAAGTTTGGATTAGGGGGGGCGGAAACTCATTTTTGGATTCCACTACCGCCCTCACACTCCATAGATCCTTCATTTTCGTAAAATCTAAATGGTTTCTGTGACTCGTGCTCCCGTTTCATGGTAAAAGATGTAGAATTTTTCAAATAAGGACCTGGATATACTTTCATAGCACTTCCGTCTCCTACATATGTCAGACTCGAATGGTCTCTCATCTCGGTGGTAACTACAGTTTTGAAAGCTATTTATGTGCGCATTGATCAAATCAAATCATGGATCCATTAGAAACGCCTTATACTGAACTTACTTGGGATTCAACCGGTTCGCATCCAATGTGGCCTATATTAACTCTTGTGAAATAACTCCCATTGTTCATACAATGTCAATAGTTTGTATAACAACCTGCTAATTTTTTGTATTCTAATACTTCCTTGCTTAATTGTAATTTTTATATCTCAAAGGATCCCATACACCATAATATAAGCTTATGTTTCAATGCAACTTTTTATTTCTGTATCTATACATTACTGTATTTCTTTAATGTATTCAAAAATTGTATAATCCTCGTTTTAGATCTTCTGATGCTAACCCATTTAATCGCCTGCCCGTATTGAAAATATTCTTCCTTACCCATTCTCATTCTGTATATCTCACTCTTTTCTGCCTTCATATGTTGTAATTCTCTAACCTTATGGTCTTTGGACATAATTAGATATGCTAACATTTGAAAGTATTTTTCACACCTTTTTATTTTACCGTTATTATTTTATTCATCTCCTCTCATTGAAATGTTTTAATATGTTTACAGCTTCGAGTTTCGTCAGGATGCCCCCAAATTATCTCCCACTCACACTTGAATGAAGGTTTAATTATATAAATTATATATCTTGTATAATTATTTATAACATTACTTTCCTCACTCGCCGTGTTTAGTCGCGTGGGAAGAAAAATGTAGCACTTCCAATTAATCAGCCCGAACTTGTAACAAATTTTAATTTATGTTCGTCACTATCTTGCTTAAAGAATTTGCGCGACGCACAAATTTTAGCATAAGCAATACGTCACCAATATTGAAATAATATATAAATTCCGCTCCCTGTTTAAGCCCATATGCACGCCTCAGAAAATCAGATTAAATTAAGAATCCAAAATATCTCAACAACATAAAAAGAATCAAGTCAATCTGTAATAAATAATAACTCTTTCTACTATACAAGAACAAATCTCTTCCAGAATATCCTCCAAACTTTTCAAAACGCAGCTCTTCCGCATCAAGAGATTAAATTTCAAGTGCCAACAACGACTACGATGGACTCCGCATTTCGATTCAGCATAATTTTCGCCCAAAAAAAAGTCAGGCAAGGGTATGCTAAACGCGCTGGGAATAATCTCCGTGACTATCTAATATCGCCTACGAAGAAAAAGTAGTAAACGTCTTAACTATTGAAATAGGGACTTTTGTTACTTTCTTTACTTTCATTGAATTCTTTACTTATGTTGAATAAATACCTCATTCAAAATTTTATTGTTCGATCTTTAACTTATCTTAACATTCTTATATCACAATGAGCTGTTTGCTCACTACCAAACACCAGGAACTGAACCACACTTAATTTTTTTTTTTTTCTTATACAGTATAATCACCAGCCGTCACCCTACAAGCAGAGGTCAAGATACGTCCCTATTCAAGGGAGGGAGCGTATACATAACAAAACTTGCAAAACCATACGTGGAGAGGTGAGCGCAGATGAAGCACCTAGACTCGGTGACTCTTAAATAGTAATGGTATATGCATTAAATATATATGTATGTGATATAACTACACCAGAGAAGCAATAGTGTGCTAACGACCTAGAATTCCACAGAACAGTAAGTTCGCAAGTGGAAAGAAGCCCATGAGAAGGCACCACGACAGGAGGTTAGTCTCGGAGTTGCTATATACAACACAATACAGCCCATGCCACTCCTTGTGCTGCGTAAGGACGAGGACCGCGGTTAAAAGGTGCTGGCACGCGTGGACACAGATTCAATCGCAGCATTCAACTCATTGCCGGTGCTATTATGCCACATTTGATACTCACTGAAAATGGAGATAATAGCTACCTATACAGGACATTGTGCAGGTTTTCACCTAATGCTCGCCACAAGACCCTTTATGGATGAGGGTCAGTCGATCAGTGAAAGAGCCAAGAAAGAGCTGTATATCACTGAAGACTTTGTCTATTTTATTATTCTTCACCGTTTGTGCACTTGGATCGCCTACCACTCATCCACTCAATAGCTCGGCGGTGAGCAGGTGATCGCTTGGAATATATATAGCAAGTACTCTATCCTTTTTCTCACAAGGGCGGATTAGAGCTCAGCACTAAACTAGAATGTAACTGTGAGTAAGGAAACATGCGAGAGTACACTCAGCAGTCTAAACAGATACGCCAGTCTTCTGTTGAGGACCAACTTCCTTATTGCACCGTCTTCGAGATAGCTTGAGGTCTCTCAGCATTTCTCTCTTGTTTATATGTGCCAGGCCAGGATATACCTTCAATATACTAATGGTGTATAGCAGTGTATTAGACGTATAGAGATCCGCTCGAGAATGAAGATTAAGGAAATGTATCTACGAAGGTGTCCTATATCGAGATATAACGAGTATGCATTTTGAGATCAGTTCGAAAGTGATGCTGTGTGTTGCAATAGAATTTGCAATTCTTCTACACGATATTGTAGACGAGACACCTCACCTGCAAGAGTTCCTACTCTCGATATCGAGGAGCAATGAATACTGGTAAACCTGATCTATATACTGTAGCTAGTAGTGCTATCTAGCACTCTTTCATGTGAATAGTAATAGAGTGGAGCAGAATTGACATCGAGATATGAAGAATTAGGTTGAGACATTCGGTATACATTGAGGTGACTAAAGTTAGATGTGCAGGTGATGAGAACGATCAATGAATGTAAAGAGTACTCGCAATAAAGTGACGATAGACATATCGCAGGACAACACCTATCAAGATAGGAAGAAGAAGTCGCCGCATCAACAACAGCCATATTGAGTGATTTGAAAAACTAGACATAAGTAACTTGAAACAAATGAAGAAAGGAGAAACCCAAAGGAGGGGAGCCATACGAGCAGAGCAGTGACGCGTGCCAGATATCCGGTCCAATGCTTTAGCGATATAACCTCCACCGCGCAATCTCCGTAGTCCTATATGGTCGGTAACACCGATAACTCGTTAAATTAGCGCCACACGTATATTCACCAGTAGACCTTCGAATCGCCTGAAAAGCGTACTGGCGTCCGAAAAAGAGAATGCAGCATTCCAGATGGCTAGAAGTGAGATTTAAGAAGGGTTTTTTGAAAGATCTTAGATAGAACACAGGTGAGCAGCTTATAGCGGCGATAGTATAAGAAGGTCATTCAGAGTGCGGCTTCCTTTTTTCGGAAATAGGTTGAAACATTCCTCGTGGCGTGCTTCCATCATGAGGGAAGTGTTAGTATGAGACTAGAAGAAATATCAAATGAACGAGAGAGCGGTGACGTGGGCCAGCTCGTACGCAGACCATCCTTAAACTTCTCGGGAGAACTGTTATCCGGGCACCCGCCTTTCCCAACGTTCACTAGATATCAAGGAGCCCATCACCTGATCAATTGCTATCCGCAACTACAGCAAAAGAAATGACAACTCCTGAGAGGATTGTGGAGGAGGAGGAATGCCAGGAATGTCCAGGTCTGAGTTGAGGAATAGGCAGCCGAAGAGATTTGCCTTCTCATCAGTTGCGAGAGTTTAGCACAGAGCCATCACGCAAATTCGAAAATATAGAGGAGAACAGGCAATAGTATTACAGAAGTTGTTAGACTGATGTTTTTGGCAAGAGGCAGAAGATTCTATACAGTAGGGAACCATGGAGGTTTAAGCGTGCACATTCGTTTGATGACAGCACCGCAACTTGCTCCGTCGAAGATGTATCTCCCCTGCTATGATTTTAGCTGAACTGAAAATTAGCGAGAGTGATACGCAGAAAATGAGAATTTTTTCACCCCCGATAAGCGCTGACTCTAGCCTGAATGGGCCAGAGAACAGGCACGATCGAACCAAGGATTATGAGGAGAGAGATTTAGTCGAAGAAGGAAATGAACCTGCTCATCCCCAACGATTCAGAGCTCCCACCTTAGTGGAAGAAGCCGAAGCGTCATCAGAGTCAGCAGTCATTCCAATTATAGCTACGTAGAAGCGACGCAAGGCCCCCCAATCACCCGATCAAAGTGCCAGAAAAAGCATAGGGCAGGATGGAGCTGTTGGAGAGAAAGTATTAAAGTTAAGAAATATAAGGTTGGGTCAGATTTACCAATAGGAAAGCGAAGGTAGTGTATTTATAGAGAGACAGGACTAGTGGTGAAAACATAGGTCAAGTGTGTTTCAAGAATGGGTTAGGACGATCCGGAATGTGTGTAAGGTTATTTAATCAGTTGCTCCAGATCGTTAAGAAACTGCTGAAATGATTCGGGCCTCTCCCACCTAAATCAGTATGAGAGGATCCCAACCATTCAGTGTTGTGTACATTGAAATCCCTAAATAGAAGGACCTCAGTATTTTAATGAGAAGATATAATAACAGTCTCGTGAGAGGTAGTTAAGATATTCAAAGAAGAGTGAAATCCTGTTCTGAATTCCAGTAGCAACAGTAGAAGTAACGAGAGATATTATTTCCGTAGTAGCATTAGGAATCATATGATTACTTACCACAGAGCATCGAAGTTATGAGAGAGTTTCGAGATTCACGAGACGTGTTTACAGGAGTATTAATATTTCACCATACCGGCACAACTACCTCACCCTTAAGACGAGAAATTATGAATAAGATTATAGTTTGGAACATTAAACGAGTATTAGAGGTATGACACAAAATTATACCGAGTGCTGGAGCTACTCAGACAAGCGCCAACAAAAGGTTTAGCCGATAGAGTTGTGACGGTGATATTGCCACAAGAGGCAAAGTTAGAATCTTTAAGCCGCGGATTTGTAAAGTTATGTAAGCCCGGGCCCTCGCAAACCTCCATCTTCGCAACCCACACAAAACACTCACACACTATCATCACGGCTCAAATAAGAACAAATACCATGAAAAAAGGAGAAAAACGGAATAAAAAACCACACATCTACGCAAGCACTAACTATCATTACTAAAAAATTAAGTCACAAAAATTAAAATAAACACATGCTACTGTACAATGAAAAAAAAATTATAACCTGAATTTAACTTCTCACTCATCTACACGGGTAACACACATCACATAACCGACCAGATATAATAGTAAGAGAGAAGAGAGAACAAAAATAAATAGGAAAATAAAAATAAATAGCTTTTAACTCACTAAGCACATATCTTTTAACCCACGTCAATCGCAGAACCTCCGCCGAGAAACGAATAAGCCTTATCGAAAATAATTACTATGAAATATACATTTAATAAAGCTTCATTTGTGAGAGACAAGTCCTACTATCTATATATATATATATATATTATATATATCATTATTGTTTCGTATTGGTTAACATATATTAACCTATATTATATCATAATATATATATATATATACAAAAATCAATAAATATTCTATATCACACTAAAACTATATATAATATGCATATTAATATATATATATAAATATATATATTATATTTTAATTATAATATATATAAATATATATATATATATAAATAGTCACTTATTATATTATATAACTATATAAAATATCTTAAATCTTATATATATATATATATATAATATATATATATAGTATCACTTAGATATTGTAATATATATAATCCAATAATATATATATACTAACACATAATCATATATATAGATATATTTATTTACTTTATCTTTACTTCGTACTCACCTTATTATACTAATTTTCTATCTCACTGAATAAATCAAATTATATATATATTATAGTGATTATTACATAAATGAGTAATAGATTTTGAATATCTCACTACATCAACTTATTACTCACTCATATATATTAAATATACTTATATATTTATATATATGTTATTTCCCAAAAGTAAGTGTACTGATATTCGTACTATTATGATTGACTTCCTCGAAATTATGTCCAATACTCTTTCGAAATTGACCCTGTCGGGAGGTAACAACAGATAGTTTCCAAATTTCTTCCACTGTTTCATAGGCGTAAACTGGAGACGTCCCCTTCACGAAGTGTGGTTTATGTTTACTCGTTGCTCTACATTTTTTTTATGTTTTCCACCTTCGTCCCCAAAACTGAACATGACCCTTCAACTTCAAAATTCAACTTATGGAAGAATAGAAATCTCATGGGCTAATTGGGGCTGTTTCTGGAGGATTGTGGAAGTACCTCTCGAAATGTTTTTTTTCTCCTGAAATTCTAATAACTGAGAGCCGCAGTGTGAGATGGCGCGTTATTGGTAATGCAGCGAACCATCGCTGCAATGTTGCTCTCACGATTCTGCTCTCCACTACGTCTCTGCGAAAGTTTTCTCTCCAAACCACTCTTGTTTCAAGAGACGTGGTTAACTGTCTGTCCTGAAAACGGTAAAAATATTATTTCTTGTGCACAAAACCACGGCTGTCGAAAAAAAACAAAACAATCCTTTTTAGTGTTTTCACATTCGGACTTTCTTACTGCTTTCTTCGGACGAGAGAATTACTTTTTTGTTGTGTGTCGATTCCGCTATCTCTTGCCCGTTTTAACGAATTTCAAGCAACTCGTACTGCACAACCATCGATTCATTGCCCTGTCTAGCATAACTACCCCTTATTTCCCAAAATTAATATTTGCTCTCATTTTCGAATCTTTCAAAGTAAATCTTTGACAAATTTTGACCCCTGTTCGCTTTCTGCTCCACGCACAAGTCCCTTTTGGCACTAATTTTTGCAAAACATTTTTTGCGAATGTGCAAATGGTTCGTTTTAAATTCTATGAACTGCATTTTATTATCCAACCAGTTTCTTCTGCAATCAACTATCTTGACACCTGAACCGGTGTGTCACTCTCCATACAAGTCAACAACTTCCACATAATATATCGATCTTCCTCTGTTACGAGATTGGTCTTCCACAAAGAGGGTCGTAATTCAAACCATTTTTATTCGGCCCTCCTCTTTTTGCCAAAGCTTATTCACACTTAACCAAACCCATAGTTCTCGACAGAGTGGCATCCCCATAAGCTTCGTTTTAAAGAAGCAAACATCTTCTGTGGATTTAAAACTCGTTACGATTTCACCGAATGGTTAATAGCTTATCAGAGCTGTTCCTAAAATATTATTACTACCCTGCATCGCAAAACACTTAACCCGAGGATAGAAACACTCCATACACAAAAAGATGTAGTGCAAAAAACACAACGAGGTTAGAAAATACACGCCCATACATAAACAGATGTAGTGGAAGACTGAATGAACTTTTTAAAACCATGGTATGCGATAGATAGAATGGATGTAGTAACTAGCTACCCACTCGTATACGTGACGGAGGAGCTACATTTACTAGTCTACTCTTCATGCGGATAATTCGCCAGTAACACTTGACTTTGAGAATATCAGAAGGAGTATATATATATATATATATATACTCACTATATATACACTCTTATATATAAATAATATGATATATATATATATAGCTATATTTATAATAATTTACAATATAATACTATATATATACTAAACACAGTATTATATACTATATTACTAACTCTCACTTACCTAATATCTATTGATGATAATCATATAACACAACTAATTATATATTATTACAGTCGTACCTCAAGAACGCGTCTTAAATA
>JABUQX010130009.1:7500-10000 GCA_015478945.1 Trachelipus rathkii
ATATATATATTTATATATATATATATATATATACTATATGTTGTGTGTGTGTTGTGCGGCCTACACATATCCCAGATCGACCTAACCAATTCTTGAACACACTCGACTTATGTTTCACAGCTGCTCTTTTTCGATATTAATACACCATTTTTCCTCCAATCGGAAACGCTGACCACAAACTTCGTAGACTCTTTGTCATAATGCTTTTTCTCTAGCACCTCCACCATGTCCCAAAAGTACTTTCTGGAACTTTCATCGGTTAAAATTGGGGGGCATTGGCGTCGTTCCTATGTTAACTATCTTGAAATGAAATCATGCCCTGACACGGAAGGTGCTTTAGTCAACTGCTGAAAATATATGGACCGTAATCAACCGAGGGGATGAACAGATTTTTATTCCATCTTCAGCCCAAACCTTTTTCACCACAAAATATATGTTCTATGTAAAATCTGCTCTCGGGCCATTTCAAGAAAGAGATCCCGTCCTATTCGGGTATGGAAAAATTCTCTTTCTCCACTATCACTCTTAATAATTTTCTATTTCTGTTCTGCTCAGAATCGTTGCAGGGATATTATTCGACAAGGGCTAAGCTCACTTTCACTAAAAGAAAGTGAGGACCACCCTACTTGACTCTCCCTACTGATAAAAATTTCTGGCCTCCTTGCCAAAGCATCTCTAACAACTATCCTCCCTCTTATTCCGAACATCTGACGATCTGCAAGTCAACTCTCCCCACTGAAAAGTATAATCAACTTTGGCCTCCTTTTTTCATTTAATTCTTTACTGGACGATTCCCCGGCATCCTCTCTCCCATTCCTTCTCCTCTCAAGGTTTCCTATGTCTCTTCCTGTGATTACGCATGATCGGGTGCATGGGATTCTGAAATCTATGAAGTCAGGAAAGCTAGCCTGCCGGATGGCAATCCCTCCCCTGTGTTTTGAGGGAGTGTGCTTCCGAGCTGGCCCCTGTCCTCGATCAACTCTACTCTCTATGCTTAAACTAATACATTTCCTCATTGTTTGGAAGGCACCCATATGTCCAGGGCCGATCCTGATAAATGGTAGCCTCTATGATCCTTCCAGCTAATGCCTTATAGCTTTTTCAACTTGTATTCTATGTAAAATCTTTGAAAACTCTTCTTGTCTCATTTCCTGGATTTAACCTGGAGTCTCATTCCCTTCTTTCAGATATCAGTATGTGTTTTCGAGCGCTTGAGTAACCTAGTGACATATCCTCCTATTTAACCTGATTTAATGGTCTTACTGCCCTTAGGGACTGTGGGGAAGTTTTGGTGTGGTGCGCTTGAACATATCAAAAGCTTCTGACTTGGTAATGCATGCGTCACTACTTCTAACCCTTTTCTTTGGTGTTTCCTCCATCTCTCTGCTTAGTTTTGTCAAATATTTCCTTCTGATAACTCCATATCAGCACTCGTTGATGGAGAGCGACTTCTTCCTCATTTCCTGTTAATTGTGGTGCTCCGCAAGGTTCGTTTTATCTCCACACCTTTTCTTACATTTCATCAAACGATCTCCTCAGCGTGAATTTCTAACTCAATTCCTCTTAATGCAGAATGATTCAACTCTGCCATTTTTTCCACTCATTCTAGTCTGCTCCTCTTTTGCATCTAGAGTTGCCTCTCGTCTTCAGCTTTCCGATTCTATTCCTTGCCGACTGACAGAGGGAATTTCCCCGTGGGACCACAGCAACCTTGTGAAATTCAACTCTTTGAAAACTAAACCCTCTTACATTTCCTTCTCAAAAACACCTCTCAACTTTGCTATTTCCTTCGACTGCTCTAACGTCTCACCTGTTAACAACATAGACATTCTTGGTCTGAAGCATGAACAAAAAATTAACTTGGAAACCTTCATATCACAACGGTTGGTTAACGTGGTCTCAAAGAAGCTGGAAAGTTCTGTTCGGTTAGGAAATTTTTTCTTTCTGGCACAACCTACTCCAGTTATATAAGGGCCTTAATTGCCTTTGTAGGGTAACTGTTTCTCACATCTGGGGAGGCTCCGGCTCCACCCTTTTATTGGATAGAGTTGAATCTAAATCTAAGAAGACAAATAAACTGTCCCTACTTTCAAAACTCTCCTTGACCCCCTCCTATCTCTGCGGACGTGACTTTGGCCTAATATCTTTTCTATTTGGTACTACAGCGGCAGATTCTCTATGGAGTTGGCCTCTCGCACCCACCTCCATTGCGTCGTCCACGCAGCACAATGGGTGCCCGTTCGCTCTAACATTGAATCTTTGCGTGAGTATTGAAAACCCCAGACTTCTGTTCTGTGGAACTCCTTGCCATCTTCTGCTCTTCCAATTGTATTATCATTCCTGTCATTAAGCTCACATCTCGCACGACTCTGAGAAGTTTCGCTAGGTTGGGCTCTGGGTGGGTTTTTAGGTATTTTATTTTCTGCCACCGTCCTTAAAAAAAAAGACCTTGCCCGTGCAGTGGTGGTAATCTGCAATATATATAATATATATATATATA
>JABUQX010130009.1:12500-35408 GCA_015478945.1 Trachelipus rathkii
GTTTGACTGCATGAAAGAGATTGCAAAGTGTTAGGGGCAGCAAAAGGGTTGACAACTTTAAAAAAATTCGACTTTACATGTCAAGAAGAGAAATATGTTTGGAACCACCCAAGATTTTCAATGCTTATTTCAAGCAAGCAACTGGGGTGATGGATTGTAGTTCCGATGACTACTTAGAACATCCAACCTCTTTTAAACTTGTTTAATGACAGAATCAGTGTAATTCTTACTATATAGAAAATACGAAGCCTATTAAGAGAAAAGTGAAGTTTGAGTTGTGATTTTGAAGATTGTTAAATAGATAGGTGACGGAACTGAGTTTTTGAGTCATTGAAAACAATAGCTTTCTCTTTGCTTCAACTAAGATACGATGATGATTAGATGTCAGTTGCACCATAGCCAACCTCCTAGCATTGATTATTGCTGTTGAGAAGGTTGTCTTCAAACTGAAATGAGTAATGTGGTTCCATCTCATCATATCTCGGCATAATTGTGGACAATCAGAAAGAAGTGAAAGAAGATCACGTAAGGGTCACCGAAATGTCGAAGGGAAGAGAACAAAGAATCAGAAGAAAGTGAAAGAAGATCACGAAAGGGTCACCGAAATGTCGAAGGAAAGAGAACAAAGAATCAGAAGAAAGTGAAAGAAGATCACGAAAGATTCCTCGAAATGCCGAAGGGAAGAGGACCAAGAATTATTATGAAAGATTCCCTGAAATGCCGAAGGGAAGAGAACCAAGAATCAGAAAGAAGTGAAAGAAGATCACGTAAGGGTCACCGAAATGTCGAAGGGAAGAGAACAAAGAATCAGAAGAAAGTGAAAGAAGAAGATCCCAAAATCCTGTTATGGATAGATTCAAAAATCTTAAAAGGAATGAGAACTAAACGATTGGACGGGAAGGTTGAGGAATGTCCTCTTCCCTTTTTTTCGGCAAGGGATGAATAGGTGCACGTTTAACAGCAGGAGAGAAAATGGTCGAAAGTGAAAGAAGCAGTGGAAATAGTTCCCCGAGTTATAAGGTGCAAGCTCAAAAGCACAACGTTTTGAGAACAATAGGAGGATAAAGTCATGGTGCACAGCCCTTGTTAATGATAAGTTCAGAGAGACAGAAATAACGTCTTTGAAGAAATTAAAGTACTAGGTATAACTGAGCTTGAAGGGAGGGTAGGTGAGTGGGCAAAGCTCCAAAATGCGTCTAAAGGGAATTTAGAGTTCTGCTTTAGCAGAGGTATAACGGTAGATGTACCGTTAGAAGATACTAGAAGAGGGTGAACGTTGTTAGAGATGAAATTAGCTTAAGGTTGAATTAAGGCAAAACGTGAGTCGGAGGAACCAAAAAAATTATTGCATTTTCGACGGAGAAAGGAATTTTTAGTTTTTACGAAGAATAAAATTTTGCCGATTTCTGGATAAATATAAGTTTTTAAAGTTTGAAAACGATGGTAATTCTAAAGGCAGTGGTCCTGCGAACGAAAGCAGGCGAACAAGCATAGTTTAAAACAAAGATTTATTAGGCTAGCTGAAGGGAAAAGAATGTGGAATTAGCGAATCCATGGCATATAGAATCCCATAGGCTATGCGCTTTGCACAACACAGAGGGAGACTTCCAACCAAAACAACGTATTATATTCTCATGGGAGGTCAAAAGGCAGTTTGTAGAAAACCACCGTTCATTTTTTTTAAATCTGTAATAATTATTGATATTCCTCAGAATTCTCTTATAATCTCCCAACTCTTTCTCTAATTTTTCATTAATGATTTTATCAGTTTACTTCGTCCTAATATCCACTCTTGTACAAGATGATCCACTCTTCATGACCTTTTTCCTCCCCAATTTTTGCCTAATATTGTAACTTCTAAAGACATGATTTTTGCATTATGAGCTAAATGCTAGAACGATGTGCGATCTTTACGGTTTCCCCACCTGAAGCTTCTTTAAGTATGTGCCATCTGATTTGCCACCGTGCTTTGGTCAACTATTTCTTCTACGCCTATTTAACTTTGACCATTTCTTCTTATTGAAAGAGCACACTCATTCTTTTAAAGCTATGATTATAAATCCTATAAAATTTATCGTTTGTTCTTTTTAAGTTTTTTGAATCTATCCTTAAAGAGAAAAGCTGGAAATATCTTAAATCTCAAACCAAATAATCCAACCACCAGTATGGATCCTGTATAAAAAACTACTCTGGGGATGTTTTTCCTCTTCTCGTTAGTCTCTTTGTCCTCTCTGCTCTTGGAATTTCTGTAAATTTATTTGCCTGTGTCGATGGCCAATATATAAAGGTTTCGTATTGTCTGTCCTAGTTTTAAATTCTTAACTTCCTCTTTTCGGCTTCGATATCTTCTATCTGATTTCTTTTTCCGATCTTTCTACACTCCTGTTGTTGACAGCCATCATCGTCTAAAACTATCATTAGTGGCATTTCTCCCAATGTTCTTTTTCTGTCTATCACAACTTTTTCCTCTACTTCATTAAGGGATCCTCTATCTGTCACTTCACTTGTACCCACTCCTATGTCCGATATTCCACCATTCATTATTCATTTAAAATTTGAAAGACATCCCACGATAGCATTAGCCAATAATGGGAGGTGGATTTGAAGAAACTGACTTCTCTCCTTTCTTCATATCACTAATTTTGGGCAGTGAAAACGGCTGTTTTCTATCACGACAAATTTCCAAATACTATATTGTCTTCTTAAGAAGCACCACAACTCAAAGCTTCGTCTGTTCCTTAATATTCTTCGGTTTCTGTTTTTCAAGAATATACATTTATTTTTACATCTAAGCAACTTCTAGGTGGTAGGGAGTTATGGAGGTGCTTTGTATTATTTTTTACAGTACTCAGTGCTTCCAGCGTATACTGTAGGTGCGTTGTTCGTCTTTGTATCTTTGAATAATGTTCATCTCCCAATGGAATGGTTCCACTCACCACCAACTCACGTTGAAAGTATGGATTAAGTTTTTCATCCTATTCACTCTTTTGCTCTCAATAAGCCTATCCAGTTTTTTTGCGCTGGTGAAACTTAATTGTTTACACTTCTTTTTACAATCGCTATTAACAACGAATACTGTTCTTGGCCTTCCACTACAGTGGCATAAATTCTCTGTTAAACTCTCTGACCAAGAGACATAACCGCTATGCTCAACTTGCGAGTTTAACTGGTAAAGTCTGGCACACATTACAATTCTTATTTTCCAGACTTCTTTTGACTCTGGTGGATTCACTTGGAGCACTGTCCCCTGTTATCTATCAGAAGGGACATAACAATATATATATATATATATATAATATATATATATATATATATATATATTATATATTTATTATATACTATATATATATATATATATTATTGGCAAAAGTTCTGTTTCTGTTCAGGACTCAATTTTGGAGAAATTGATGACTCGAGTCGTCGAGTCGCTATATGGCTCGAGTGCATGTCACGGCGCTATTTATTTGATAAAAACTACTTATGGTAAGATGAAGCTCATTAAATATTCGATTCTTTACTTTTTTTTAACTTTTTTTTTTATTAAAAATTGTATGAATTTATTACGAATTGTGTTTAGTTATTAATTGTTTTCTTGCTAATAAAGATGTTATAAGAAAGTGCTTTATTTTATTTTTATTTTTTTTATTAATTTATGTATTTATGAAAAATTCCAAGATTAAAATAAAACAAAAAGTTCTGTGTAACTAATATAACAGGAAATTGACAAAACTTATCCTAACTGGAATTAGAGGCTGTTAAATTTAAACTTAAGAATAACTTAAATGGCCTGTAAGCAGGTCATAAGTTTGTTAATTCTTTTAGATTAAGTTAGATGCTACTCACCATATAATGACTCAACACTCAGGTCACCATATAACGACTCGAGTCATCAATTTTTAAAAATTGAGTCATGATCAAAAACTGGACCTTTTGCCTATATTATATATATATATATTATATATATATTATATATATATATATATATATATATATATATATATATATATATATATTATATATATATCTATAATATTTTTATGTATTATATATTTATATATATATATATATATATATATATATATATATATATATATAATATATATATATATATATATATAATATATATTATATATATATATATATATATATATATATATATTATATATATAATGGATAAACGCACCTGAGCTTTGGACATGATTTATTCTTAATGCTGAGGTTTCGAGAGTTAAGATTTCCCATTTTAAAGTTATGATACATGAAAACATGAATGTAAAAATATTTTAAAAAAAATTATTTACAACTTAAAATGAAAGTCCTAAGTATAATAAATAAAAATAAATTAATAAATAACTCAACTTATACAAAGTGCACCCATTACAGTTCGGGGCAAAATGGCTGTAAACTAATAAAATTATATAATTTTAAATGTATAATACGTAGATCAGTCTGTTAGTTATTTGTGCTATAATTTTGAAGTTTGTCAATTATATAGAATGATGATTTCTTTCACATGTTCTCCTAATGGTTTGAGTGGGGTTGTCAATACTATTTTCTGTGCACGGGGGAAATTTTCCTAAATGACATCATGTTTGAACAAAAGTTGGAGTACGCTACGCCAACGTAGAAAGCTGTGCAGCTATCAACAGTTAATTTGTGAACAACGAAAGATCGTAGGACGGTCCAGCGTTTTGTGTTTATGATTTAAAATGTTCTAGGAATTGAAGGTAAGTTTATCTTTATTTGTCAAAAAGTATTGTTTAAAATTAATGACTTTGTATTTTAACCTGTGTAACTTAAATTATGTAAAGAGGGAAATTTAATATATAAAATTTTTATTTTCGTTAGGATAATGAAGAAAAACTGCAAGGTTGGGGCAATATTATTTCAATAGTGAATAGCAAGGAAAATAAAAATGTTTATGTGATGGAAATCCAGAAAAAGTCAAGGAATTAATTGAGAAATCAACCATTGAAGCAGTTCCTTAGTTTTGGACAATTGATTGAGGAGCCAATTTAATTTCACGAATTTTTTTCATTTTATTTCATAATTATAGAAGAACTAGTAGAATGAAGATTTAGAAGTGGAACTATAAAACATAGGAATACTGGGACAGTGAGAAGCCAACAATGGGCCTATCAGACCTCTCAGTCAAACTAAAGTAAATATTACTCAAACGTATGCTTATCAATATGCAAAACCACACCACACCAGATAAGGCTTTGTCATTATCCTACATCAAAGCAGAGGCCAAATTTATAAATACGCCATACTACTACAAAAAGCCAAAAATTGGCAGGCTAAGAATAAATGCAAACGCACATTACGGGAATTATTACTGCAATAAAATTATTGTATCATTCTAGCATAAAATCTAACTTTAAAAGTGTAAGGACGGCGAAACAGGCAGTCCAAATCGCCAATTGAAATTTGCATATGAACCTTGAGCAAACAATTTTGTACATTCCGTATCATAAGGATTTTAATATTTTGGCGCTTGATGGTCAATTAAGGAGTTTTCAAGGTTTAAAAGACCGTTTTTTATCAGGTCTGGAAGATTAATTTTCTAAGTTTCGATCTCATCGAAGTTCATAGCCACCAAAGAGGAGGAATTTTGGATGCCTTGAAGGATTTTGAAGTTTGAATGATTCCCGGAATAGTTTCTGATAGTTCATTCGATTTATCGAGTTACACTAGATCAGACGTTTAAATCGTCCTTTCTACGAGCTCTGGATGTTTAGATACATCTGAATTTTTGTTGATAGAAATTACATATTCGATAGTTTTTATTATTAATAAACGAATGTGGTCATGAACGAAATGGCGGGGCAAAAAGGAAGCCGACACGGGGTCCCCCGCCCCCCCCAGGGCCCCCCCCCAAATTTTTTAAATTTAAGTAACCTCCTCCATTTAGGGAGTTTGAGACATCCAATCCCCATCAAAACTCCGTACCCCTACACTCTGATGACGTCACCGTGTCGTCGGGTACGAGGTTTCAACCTCCTGAAACCCATGGGGGAGCTGGGCCACCAAAGTTGAGTTTTGGCTAGGGTGTAGAGGGAAAACTTAATATATATATATATATATAGTATTATATATATTATATATATATATATATATTATATATCTAATATATATATTATATATATATATATATATATATATCCCGTTATAAATATCAAGATGTATACATATATATATTTATATATATATATAATAATAATATATATATATATATATATATATATATATTTAATATATATATGATATAATATATATATTAGTACACCCCGGAGTGGTCGTAGCCGTCTCAAAATGATGAAATTTTAGTTGTGTGACAAGTAAAACAAAATTTAGAGAAAAAATAAGCAAATTAATATGAAAATGAGTCATAGCCGTGTAAAGAACCTTATGAGGATTCAGGGAGGAGCAGGGAAGCAGGAGCAGGAGTCCAAGCCACAACATGAGTCGTGAGTCGGAGGCAGCAGAAGAAGTCTGATGCTAGAAAACAAACATATAGTATGGCATGTGAATGTGTCAATTTCCATAGTTAACGAACACGCAAAACCAGATTTTTATAGGGTTGTTTGGCACTCTACAAAATGGGGATCTATTGAAAAAAATGGGATATCAATTTTATAATTTTTATAGGTTTTTATTAAAATGTTTTATATAAAAAATGACTTCTTTTTTCAAAATTTGTTATTAGAAAGTTAAAAAGTCTGTTTTAAAAATTTATGTTTCAGTATTAAATTATTTAAATTTTTTAAAGAGAAATTAAAATTTTTGTAAAATTAATAAATTTTTGTTTTACTATCCCCCGCCCCTCCCTCCCTACGTGATCTATTAATTAACTGTTTCATGTAATATTTGACATTCATTTTTACCAGAAATTCTTTTTTATTGTTTTCTCGTATGTATTGAAAGTGTGTGTTTTGTCGTTCTCCTAAATCCTTAAAATTTGAAATCGCAAACGCACCCCTCCTCCCTCCCATCTAACCGTGTCTATTGAATTACTGCTTTGTAATCTTTTGAACATTTATTTTTGTGTTGCAACCTCACATGCTGTTTAAAACATAACATATTACTAAATTCTTTTTGCATAAAATATGCATAGGCAAAGTGGATAAAGTATAATTTAAAAAATTTTTCCTTACATCCAAATTAACAATGCCTAAGGTACGCATCTTTACATATATTTACGTGGTGCATATGATTAACATATACGACTATAATATATAATATATTGATATATATATATATATATATATATATATATATATATTATATATATATCTATAAATATATATATATATATATTATCTATAATATATATATATACTATATAATGTCCCACCTAAGCAAGGTTATGCCACAAGAACCAATTCATATAATCCCCAGAGTTGAAGCAAAGAAACTAACACAAACAAACCAGTCTCAAATCAAAAGACCGAAATGAATCCCATTCACGGCATTTGAAAGGTATTATAAAATATATGAAAATGCCTAAAAAAAAATGTCATAACGAATTAAATTTTTTTATCGCTTTTTCATATGAAAAATCAAATGAATGTAGAAAATTGAAACAAAAAAATTTTCATACCTATTTATAACAAAGCATTATTAGTGCGAATGAGAAACAAGAAAAATCCGAAAAGTAAAATTGCAATTCAAGTAAAATAGTGAACAGCGACATTTTCTATTTATTAAAGAAAGTTAGGATATAATGTTAAGAAAACTTCTCTAAACTTAGACTTTTACTCTATACGGAGAGTAGAATTTGTAAACCATTGTGAACCATAATGAAATAATTTAAGAAATGTTAAATATATTTTGAAAGGAATTCGGGCGGTAAACGTATGATAACTTTGACGTTCACTGTTTAGAAAGTATCCGTTCTAAGACGATGATCTCTTGCCAACAAAGACGATGATCTCTTGCCAACAAAACTTAACGAATTTATAGCAACTATGATATTTTATGCTTAGAACATGTCATATTAAACGAGTCAAATATTCCGGCAAAAACACTTAACAGACTTTTACCACTTTGAACAGATTTGTTTTAAGAAAGTAATCTCGTGTATCAAATTGATAAAATAAAATAACACCAACAACACTTAACACGCTTTTAACACCTTCAATATTTAGTGCCTTGAGCAAATTTGTTCTAAGACAGTGGACTCCATCAGCCATTAATAAACATTTAATTCACAAACCATTTAATTCACCAACAATAATCAATTAACAGACTAGCCTTGTACTGTAAAGTATTTGCTGGTCGGTGTTTTGCATTTTACGTTTCTAAGCTATAAAAAATAAAATACTAAAATGAATCATTCTACTTTTTTATTTCAATTTCATTACTAATCTTTATAAAATTATCGGATTCAAGGTTATTAACAGATACATTTTGAAATAGTTTTAATAATAATAATAATAATAATAATAATAATAATAATAATAATAATAATAATAATAATAATAATAATAATAATAATAATAATAATAATAAGAAGAAGAAGAAGAAGAAAGAAGAAGAAGAAAGAAGAAGAAGAAGAAAAGAAGAAGAAGAAGAGAGAAGAAGAAGAAGAAAAGAAGAAGAAAGAAGAAGAAGAGAAGAAGAAGAAGAAGAAGAAGAAGAAGAAGAAGAAGGAAGAAAGAAGAAGAAGAAGAAGAAGAAAGAAAATTTCTTAAATATTTTAATAATTTTATTAGTCACAGAAAAAAATACATAATAATAATAACAAAACAACGCTAATAGTAAAATAATAATAATAATAATAAAATAATAATAATAATAATAATATAATAATAATAATAATAATAATAATAATTAAAAATAATAATAATATTATACAATATATTAACATATTTACTAACTTAAATAATAAAATAAGAATAAGAATAAGCACATAATAATAATAATTAAAATAATCATAAATAATAATAATAATAATAAATAATAATGAATAATATTAATAATAAATAATATAATAATAATAATAATAATAATAATAATAAAAATAATAATAAATAATCATAATAAAGATTTAGGAAAAAAAATCAAATAATATATATTTTAATTTTTTACCTAGAAATGAAATATTAATTACACTTATCATTGAAATTCATATTTTTAGTCTAAAAATAATATATTTAGAGAGTGCCAGGGCGACGCTTTCTCGCCTTGAAGCAGTGGCAGGTGAATCGGAAAATAACTTAATAATAATAATAATAATAATAATAATATAATAATAATAATAATAATAATAATAATAATAATAATAATAATAATAATATTAATAATAATAATAATAATAATAATAATATAATAATAAGAAGAAGAAGAAGAGAAGAAGAAGAAGAAGAAGAAAGAAGAGAAGAAGAAGAAGAAGAAGGAAGAAGAAGAAGAAGAAGAAGAAGAAGAAGAAGAAGAAGAAGAAGAAGAAGAGAAGAAGAAGAAAGAAGAAGAACACGAAGAAGAAGAAGAAGAATAATAATAATAATAATAATAATAATAAAATAATAATAATATAAATATAATAATATTAATAATAACAATAATAATAAATAATAATAATTAATAATAATATAATATATAATAATAATAATAATAATAATAATAATAATAATAATAATAATAATAATAATAATAATATTATAGCAAATAATAATAATAATAATAAGAATAAGAATAAGAATAAGGATAAGAATAAGAATAATGATAATAATAATAATAATAATAATAATAATAATAATAAATAATAATATAATAATAATAATAATAATAATAATAATAATAATAATAATAATAATAATAATAATAATAATATAATATAATAATAATAATAATAATAATAAACAAATAATAATATTTTAATTTGTCATAGATATCACATATTACACTTATCATTAAAAATAATAATTTAATATAAAAATACATTGACAAGAAGAAATGGGCTCTGAAGAGAAGTTTTCGTCCTTTGATCAGTGCAGGTGAATCAGGGAAATAATAATAATAATATATAATAATAATAATAATAATAATAATAATAATAATAATAATAATAATAATAATAATAATAATAATAATAATAATAATAATAATAATAATAATAATAATAATAATAATAATAATAATAATAATAATAAATTCTTTGTTAACTGTTAGTGTCACTTTCATTGAACTGTTTTATATTATTTTCCCACTTAACTTCACATTCCTTTCTCTCGCCATAAGTTTCTTTATATTCTGGCACAATAACATTTCTGATCAGATCGTTTTGCTTCTGACCGACTTCTCTGTACAAATCTATCTTTGTTACGAATTTGATTCCAGGTTTATGGACGAGGAAAGCATTGTTAAGAATATGAAATTCGTAGTCGAGCAAACACATTGCGTAAGCCTGAAAAAAAAAACACATTGATTAAATCTGTTCTTGATTATTTTACATGTAATAAATGTTTAGATTATATAACACTACTGTAATATTTGTATTATATTTCTTATTTGGGCATATGATGATTTTTGCCTTGACAAGGATGTTGACACGGATGTGGCTTAAAGATCTGTGGAAAACTTATGTCTGTTCTCGTTCTTTTCATGTTAGTGATTGTGTGTATTGGAAATGGGAAATTTCTTGCTCTCTTGCCTTAACTTCTAATTTTCACCAAAATCTTTGTTGTTGTTGTGGGCATTCAACTGGAAAAGCTCTTAACTACATAAAAGGGCAATTAAAAGTGTGCTAATTTATTTTAACTTTTATACAGCTTTAAATTTTTATCTTCTCTAATAAAATATTTTTAATAACTTTTATAAATCTTCCTCCGATGGTTCAATATCTGTCACTCCTATTGGCAAACATTTCTCAAATAACTGTTCCCTTGACGATCTTCCACAAACTTTCCCCTGTTTAGATATACCGGATAGCCCATACCGGAGCTCATGTACAACCGCATTTATTGATTACTATCAATTATGTGCATCTAGAAGGTGGAGGACCATGATGTCCTTCCTCTCATGTGTTAGTAAGTAATGCTCGGAGTTAAGGTCACCTGATTTTTCCATACTTGAATCATTCGTGTTCTCTCTAAAGGTTTGAATTTATACTTAATTTGTTTACTTATATTTTGGTTTCTGACATAGAAATAATAATAATACATGCATACTTTTGATTTCATTCAGAAGCCTACCACAAACACCATATGACACTAACACCTGCCACAAAGCTCCCTATTAATCCTGTCATATGGCTGTTGCAAGTCCATAACACCTAAATACTATTTATTATCAGGATAGTGGTATTCATTCACATAGGTTATCTGGTGATTATTTTTCTGTCTTATTGATCTCTTTTAATCTAACTTTTGCAATTATTGAGAAGTGTGTGTGATAGCACATGACATATTCTTGGCTTTTGACAGGATAGAACATTTGTTCTAGTATTATAATATTGCATTGTTTGTTTTAGTTTTTCATATTTTATAAGACTTACTTAACTTTCACTCATATATATTTATATTTATTTTTACAACTAATAGTTATCTGTTACCAATGGTGTTCCTCATAGTTCTGATGAATTATATATATATATATATATAAATTATTATATTATATATATATATATATATATATATATATATATATATATATATATATATATATATATATATATATATATATATATATATTATTAAGGTTATATATATATATATATTATATATATATATATATATATATATATATATATATATCATCATTTGCTCACTTTTTTACTCAACACATAGTCTAAAAATCTAAACTAATAATTGTTTTAGCTGGGCGTCATCCAACATGATTTCATATTGCGGACTCTTCGCACCCTCCACAATCACCTTGCTCTTTTCTAGTTTCATTTTCAAACCCATGCTTTTACATACCCTGATAAACCCTACCAATCCTCTCTCAACCTTTTTCAGATTTTACACACAAAACTAAAAATTCAAAGCTCACCACCAAATTCTTTCCATTCAACCATAAGCCTAAAACCCTCCCCTGCCACCCTTACTTTTAGTTCTTTCATCACCCAATTCATATACAAGTTAAAAAGCCATAAAGACATAACAGATCCCTGCCTCACTCCACTATTAATATAAAACCATTCAATCTCCACTCAAAATATTTTTATAAATCCTTCACAATCGACATGCATACTTTTAATTTCATTCAGAAGCCTACCACAAAAACCATATATCACTAACGTCGGCCACAAAGCTCCCTATTAATCCTGTCATACGCCTGTTGCGAGTCCATAAAACCTAAATACAATTTATTATCCACTCTCATTTTCTCATTTATTTGTTTAATATCAAAATTGATCTACATATTCTCTTCAACTTCTAAATAAACCTTGTTCTTAAACAAACAGCCCCTCAGACTCTCGACGAACTATTTCAATAAAAATACCAGGGTATGTCATCCCTACAACACTCAACAAATTAATTCCCCTATAGGATTTACAGTTCTACATATCTCCATTACCCTTATATAAGGGTTACTATCACTACTTTCCTCCAATCCTTTGGAATTATACCCTCCACAAACGATTTTTTACGCAACTTCCACATCCAGCCAATCACAATTTCGCCTCCATTCTTGATCATTTCATCATTAATTCCATCTATACCTGCGAGTTTATAATTCTTTGACTTTCTCACTCTACCTATTACACCTCCTTACTAATTACCTCATCACCAAAATGCCAATTTTCTTCTTACACCCTCAAAACCACACACATTCCCAATCACCTCTTCATTACTGTCAATGTTATGGAAATTTCCTAAGTGTTTCCTCTACACTCTCTTCATATCCATTTCATCAGTAACGAAAGCACCATCATTCTTCTTATTCTAAAAGATTTCCCTAGCTCTCTTTCTTAACATTTTATTTCCATAACAGCTTCCTATTTTCTTGTAAATCTCCATTTATCCTCTTTCCAATCTGTTCTTTCACCTTTTTCCTCCTACATATGCAACCTTTAGTCTTCCTTTCCCTCATATAAATTTCAAGAAAACGTTCTTTCGAAACCTCACCACTGGATTTAAGGACATTTGATCACGCCTGTTTTTAAATTTTAACCGCATGCAACACACGTCTTCATTCCAGCAATCACGTTTGACATTCTTACTTCCTTCTGTAGTTCAGATTTCTACATATACATCTTGTTCACATTCAACTGACTTATTTGCAAGTGCTTTCACATACTTTTCCTTATAACCTTGTTCACTTAACTTCACCCACTTATACCTCCTCACTTCCTTCCTTTTTTCTCTTCTCTCCATCCATCCCCATGCTAAATTTTTCATAAAACCACATAATGAACTGATATTCTCATGACCAACCCTCTCACTGATTTAACTTCCAACACATATTTCCACATCTTCTTCACCAAAACAAAATCACTCATACTTTTCACTTAGACATCATCTCTATCTACACAAACTTTCGTATGCTTAAGGATACTCTTGTGCTCGAAGAATGTATTATTTAAACACATACATATCTCCTCGCAAAAAATGAATCCCCTTCCTACCATTCTCATTTTCTCCATCAACTTCAAAGGTACCTGTTATACCATCCCTCTTTCGATTACTTCTCCAACCATTCAAGTCGCAAAACACAATCAGTCTGAAGTCCTTACTCACCCTGTCCAAAACATTGCTCAGATTATCCAAGAAAGTCCCACTCTCCTCAGCATCACCGTCAAATGGATCAAATGTGAAAGCCACACATACTCCTTACCTTCTCAAACTTAAATTTAACCATTAGTATTCTAGTGCTCACACAAACAAAATCTATAATAGCTCTGTGACACAGGTCACTCATCAGAATTGCACCTCCTCCTCTTCCAATCTCATTCCTCTTCACCCAGCACAAATATATTTCACCCCACATTATTCTTCTTCACGGTTTCCTTTCATTCTTGTTTCAGTCACAGCAAGGAAATCAAATTTACCCTTTCTAAATACATCCATCACCTATTTCCTCTTCTTTATGCCATTTATTTCACTACCATTCCGTCTACCCAGAAGTTTCATACAGTTTCGCCAAAAGAAACAAAGTCGTTTACTGAGGTCACGATCAGCTCCTAGAAATGTATAAGCATTTCTATAGTAAGAGTAAGTGGTAGTAGGTCCCAACCACTGCCCTTTAAGTTCCCTCCTACGAGAAGCAGAATGTACGTTGTGGAAATTCTTTCTCCCCCATCCACACAGGAATATATAAAAATGTAGTCTTTAATAATGTTTTAGGGTGTATTTATGTGATAAAGGAGAGCCTGCCTACTCCAATGTAAGACGAATGTGGATTTGAGCCCAAAAGTTGCAAACTATTAAGCACTGCGGTGTCATGGGATGCACCTTAACATTCCATATGTACATTCCCTTCCCATATATATATATATATATATATAATATATACATATATATTGGTTGTTATTATATATATATTATTATTATTATTATTATTACACACATTATTATTACACGCTTCATACATACATATTACACATATGTTATATATATAGAGATGATAGATATATATACATAAAGTTATATATATTATATATTATATTATTATTATACATATATATATATATATATACATATACATATATGATTTATTATATATATTATATATACATATATATACATATATTATTGTTATTATTATAAGATATGATATATATTATATATTTATACATATTATATATATTATATTATATATATATTTATATATTATTATTAATATTTTTATTATATTTGGACATATTTTGATATTATTACATATATATATACATATGTATATATATATATATATATATATACATATATATTTATTTATACATATATATGTACAGAGATATATTTATAATATATATATATATATGCTTGTGTATGTGCATGTACGTGTTTGTGTATAATGACTTGTGTGTGTGACCATTATATCGTACATATATGATTTATGATTCTTTTAATTTGAAACATTTATTTAATTTCTAAAATATAGTAGATTACCACAAGCAAACAACCACCGAATTCTTACCTGAACCATTTTATCACATCCTCCCTTGCTACGGTGAGTCGTCTGTCGAAAGGGAGGCAAGTTCTTTTTCGTGCCGATGTAAATGGTTCCATGCTAAAAATATTTATTCGTTTCAATGGACAATGGACCATTTAGTTCTGGCTTATATCAAAGGTATTCCATTCCTGAATCAGATAATATATATATATATATATATATATATATATATTATTATTGGTTATTATTATATATATATATTATTATTATATATAGAAGTATATATATTATTATATATATATATATATATATATATATATATATATTATTTATATTATATATATATATATATATATATTAGTATATATATATATTAAAACAATATATATATATATATATATATATATATATATATATATATATATATATATATATATATATATATATATATATATATATATATATATATAATGTAGATTAGATAATTTAATCAAACACACACTCATTCATACAAAAATAGTCCTACATAGTATGCTAAATAAGAGCAAATTTTCATTTTTGACTGCGTGGTGTAGTACCTCTGACATTTATTATATACCATCTATATATTTTTAAGTAACGCTTAGACTGATATAAACTGACCCGAATGAGTTGTATTTTCCAAAATTATTTTCATGTACCTCACTATAGAAGATTTGAAGAAAAAGATATTATAGTTATACCTGATGATATTATCATTAAAATTTTTACTATTTATTCCTAAAGAGTAGTTAGACAACTGTATTATTAACTTAAAAGTGAAAACCCATTTCTCTCTCTCTCTCTCTCTCTCTCTCTCTCTCTTCTCTCTCTCTCTCTCTCTCTCTCTCTCTCTCTCTCTCCTCTAATTCACCTGAACACTATAAAGATAATGACCTATTATTTCCATCTTCAACCCTCCCCACGATTACCATCCCCATCACATCTTCACTGAGACACAAAACTCCAATTCCATACCTAGTACAATTATGAATACTCTTGAGCTCAAGGAATGTATTGTTTATACACATACCCTCTTTCTCGCAAAAATCAATCACCTTCGACCATTCTCATTTTCTCTTATAACCGGTAAAGGTATGATATACCATCCCTTTAAGATAACTAATGCAACTAATTAATCATCCAACAATTAATAACAACTGAAACCAGCTGTCCACCCCACAAAAACATCACCAGATTATCCAGAATATATATATATATATATATATATATATATATATATATATATAATATATAGAGTATATATATATACATACATATACATATATATATATACATATATATACATATATATATATGTTAGGGTGTACTAGTTATTATGAAAACTACTTATTCTCGTACAAATATAAGACAATATAATAACAATATTCAACTGAAAATGCCTTCTTTTCTCAAGATACAAGATGAAACCTGTCAAATGACAGTTGCTAACAAACTGTAAAACCTTAGAATTGGAAAAGTGTAATTAACAAATTTATCTGAATTATTAATATAGAATATATAAGACATTGCACAGAAGAAAATATACAATAGAAATAGTACGAAGCAACAGGCACTGTGTGTTATAAAAACAAAGAAATGAGTCGAAAGTGGAAATATAAGAGGCCTGGTCTGCACTATTGATTATGATGATAATTATATATGCACTGTGTAAATAGGCCACAAGATGTGATTATGAGTCCTTAATTCTGGACTAATTGTTGCTGCATAAACCAAATGTAATCCTGTCAGAAAAATCAAACTAATGCATTAGTTCAGAGGTGATCGGAGCGCCAAGGTTCTGTACCTGACCTATCCAACTATGGATACGAACAAACAGTTATGATGTCTTAAACGAAATGAGTTGATGCTGTCGTGCATGAAATACACAATCTCACTGTAATGAGATCGTCTCCAGTGGTAATGTCGCTGTTCGGGCGAAACTGGGATAAACTGTCTTCTAGTGTTTCATAAAGAATGAATTTAATAAATGGAAAGTCGTCAAATAATTCTGATCCATGTCCATGAAACTGAAAAGGATGGCATTTCAACTATTGCATGTGAAAGTTCTAAGCAGCCCGGTATGTGATTACGGTGAACCCCGATATGTATGTCTGGAAAATTTATTCATCAGGAACAATATTATGCCAAAGGTGAGAATTAAGGTAGCTTTTGCTGTATTCATCGACATGAAGCTAGCCGGATGTGATAAGCAAAGTGATTTTTCAATACTCCCGAAACCATCGAATGACTTATATATATAGTAGTTGCAGCAATCTTTCTGGTACTTGTTAGACTATCCTCAAGTTCTGAGAACTGTTCTTCGATGACTGAGTTGATTAACAAAGAGGTCGCCCTTGTTTCATTACTAAGTTTCCTAAACACCTGCTTCTCCAAGATAAAGTGATGAGACTACAAACACAGAGATTTACGGCTGTTGATAAATATCATTCCGCAATGATCAAACGAAATGTAATATTCTATTTTCACTATTGTGTAATTCATTTGAAAATAATATAAACACTTGAAATCATTGAGAACTTGATCATTGCAGAATTAGTATATGTGTATGAAAGAAGCAGGAGCACTTAACTAGCAAAAACAGGTGCTTTTTACGGTATATTGTGCTATTATTAAAGGCTGAGATGTGTATAATTGACCTTAGCAATGAATGATAACAGACAGGTCCCACAGAGCTTTATCACCACTTCTGAAAATTATATGCTGGTGAAATGCTTACGATTATATTTTATTTATGTAAGTGAATATCCTGATGTTTTGACACATATAATAACTCACAACCCAGAGATATATATATATATATATATATATATATATATATATATAATATATATATATATATATATATTATATACTATTATTATATAATATATTATATTATACATATATATATAAGTATTATATATATATATATATACCTCAATAAATACATATGCTTAATATTTATGGGGTTCAAAGAAGATATTATAAACAAATTATATATATATATATTATTATTATTATTATATAATATATAGTTATATATATATATATATATATATATATATACATGTTAATATATATTATTAATATATATATATATATACATATATAATATACATACATATATATAAATATATGTAATATATATATGATATTATATATATTATTATACATATATATGTTAAGTACATACATAAGTAGTTATTATACATATATACTATGCATATACATATATATATATATAGCATATATGTTATTGATAATGATATGATATATGATATATATATGATATATATAGATATGATATATATTATATATGATATATTATTATTATATATATATATTGTTATTATTAAGTTATATGATATTTATGATATATATATACATATATATACATATATATACATAATCCTAATAACCCATTATTTCCTTCACATTTGCTTTCAAGTTGTTTTATGACTATAGATAGATACAAATTGATATTATTATATAAATTATATATATATATAGATATATATATGTTGTTGAAATATTATTATTATATATATATATATATATATATTTATATATATATATATTATTATTATTATATATATTATATATATATATATATATATTACATATATATTTATATATTACACAACAAATAATAATTAATAGCAATAATAATAATTTAACAACAATACTAAATAACAATAAATAACAATAATAATAAGTCAATAATAATAATAATAATAACATTAATAATAATAAGAAGAATATTTAATAATAATAATAATAATAACTATCTGAGCAAAAATTAAATAGATTGTTTAAAAAATTTCATATAGGGTACTGACTGATTAGCTGGGTTCTGCCATCGAAAACTATTCAAATAAAGCTAAGATCCACAGGGCTGAGCCTAAGTTTTTAAATCCTTCTTCTAATAGATTTGGGCATCATACCACGTCCATCATCAAAGAATGATAAACCCATTGTATCAGTGTTTTTCAAAATGAGCATCATTGAAAGGGACCATCCAACATATCTCCTTATTGCTTGTTAGTGTGACTATATTCTGAATAACGTCTTCTTTGAGAACTTACACGATGGACTCCAATCGGCAATAAAATCAAATTCGGAATTTAGACTGCTAAGAGTGATTACCAAATCAAACCTTATCCCAACAAAAGAGTTTTATGAAGGTTTCATATATATGGTAACCCATCCCATCATTTGAAAATAACTTTGCAATGAGTACTTTCTTCCAATTTGTAAAGTAGTGAAATTGATTCGATTCAAATTATGTGTTTACTATTCTTGAGCAGCACCATTGTACATTTTTTCTATCCAGTTGACCCAGAGAACTCACTATGTTCTCATATTGTTTTGCATTTGGCTAATTTTTACCTAGTTTGAATTACAACCCTCTGGGCCATATCTGGAGCTGTGTTGAAAGAGGAAGCATTATCTGATGGTTTTTTTGAAGAAAAAAAGGACTGGCATTAATTGTTTACTGCTGGCCACAAAAAGTAACCCAAGTTGAGTTAGATTGCTTCTACTACTTAAAACAACACTCAGCCTCATTTAATTACTCATTACTTTATGAATTGGTACCTGTGCAACATCAGATTGTAATTGCACTGTAATTGAGAGTAATATATATATATATATATATATATATATATATATATATATATATATATATATATATATATATATATATATATATATATATATATATATATATATATATAGTAGTATATATATATATATATATATATATATATATAATATATATATATATATATATATATAAATATATATATATATATATATATATATATATATATATATATATGTTATTATATATATATATAGTTAGTATATATATATATGGTATATATATATATATATATATATAAGAGTTATATATATATATATATATATATATATATATATATATATATATATTCGTCCTTCTCTTCTAGTTGTCGCATGACGTTCCTAACCAATTTCAGCACCTTTCTGAGACTGATCCTCTCAAGACATCAATTTCATGCACCTCACAGCTTCTGACATCAATTTCGTCCTGAAAAAACTAAACAGAATCGAGTAATTGAGACAATAGTACGTGGTTTAATCTACGATTGGCTCCCACCATTACTGAGTAACCTTATTTTTTTTCGCTAAACAAGCTTATAATGATCGTTAGTGTTCTGATACGTTTTCAGAACTTTTTCGCACAGCACGAGTTACTTGTATGGAGTATGTATCGCGTGTCTAGGATGGTCCAAGCGTACAAGTCTTCTTAAAAAGGTGGAATCGAATGTGAGCACTCCCAAACAAGTGAGTCTCAGGCTTGCAACGGACACCCCCCTCCTAAATTAGGGCTCTGCCCGTGAAGCCCAGTTTATCGTGAAAAAAAAAAAAAAAAAAAAAAAATTAAACAAAAGGTAGTTCTCGGTTTACGACTTTCCTAGTTCAGGCTATGATAGGTTTTGTTAAGTATGCACATACTAAATCTGTGTATACTTAACAAATCTTATCATAACCTGAACTAGGAGGAACCTATATGATTGTTCGATGCCAGCATAAACTCACGATAACCTACGTTGTCTTGAAAAGCTAATTGTTGATTTCATATATATATATATATATATATATATATATATATATATATATATATATATATATATATATATATATATATATACCTAGATATGTTTATTTTCCTATATATATATATATATATATATAATAGTGATAGAGCGAATAACTGCAACCGCAAATGCGAAGCAGCCACACATATTTTGACAACCGCAACTGCAACCTCTCAACCGCGGTTGTTTACACAACCGCAACCAATGGTTATACCTTTCACAACTGCAACTGGTGGTTGTCAGAAGTTATCTTTCGAAAAATACTTTCTTATGCCTAGACTTCTAACGTAATATAATATTCTCAGTATTTTCTCTTAGAAAACATAAATTTTCTAATTATGGAAACATTTCCGTATAGATCTGAACTTTGCATTACTTAACTTTTAGCACAGGAGATAAAAACTGAGTGTTAGGGATATAGAAAAGAGTGTGTGGTGGGAGTTTTTCTTGAAGTAATCAATTGAATTTGCTAAATGCAAATTGTGCAATAAACCTATTCTCTCAAAGGAAGAAGCACCACTAATTTAAAAATCACCTACGATCTTTGCATGGAAAAGAATATAGAGAACTTTTGTGATAAAAAATATTATCTGAGAAGAGAGAAATAGAAAAAAAAGAAAAGAAAAGGAGACGCCTCTGCAGAAACTAAAAATTGAAGCAAAATTTAAATCTCAAACTCTAGAGCAGAGATTCACCGGTGTGCCGCGGCATCGTAGGTGTGCCGCGAGACTGTCAGGGGTGCCGCGGATTTTAACCTAATTAAACATCCCAACCGATTAACAGAAATTACGTTTTCAATTTACTAGGAAAATTCTTTAAAAAGGTCTTTAATCTCCCTCTCCTGAAAGTTAATTATATTTACCTGTATATATATATATATATATATATATATAAAGAAAGATATATATATATATATATATATATATATAGATATATATAGATATTATACATATATATATAAGGTTGCTATATATATATATGTTATTGAAAGATGAGTTATATATATATATATATATATATATGTTATTGTAGTATATACATATATATATATATATATATATATATATAGCTATTGTTATTATGAGATACATATATATATATATATATATATATATATTATATATATATATATGAGCATATATATATATATATATATATATATATTGCTACCAGAAGAATCTTTGTTTTAAGAATCACAGAGTAGAGTCAATAAGTAAATAAATTCAATTAGTGTTATTACTAGGGTTGTGAAGTGTTACATAAGTGATCAATTCTGATAAAATGGATAAGTTTGTAATAAGAAAACGTAAACTCGAGGAGAGCGAATTTGTACCACCTACTTTATGAACATTATCATTTCTGGATCTTCAACATCAAAATAATTTTGAAGAAAAGAACGTATTTAGAGAGTTATTTATCAGCACGATTTCGGAACAACGAGGCAGAAAACTAATGTCCCCTGGCGCCAGTGTGTAATGAAACGCTGCTAATGAAGCCATAGTCCCTAAGCAAACTTAAGAAAATCTTCGTTTAGGGGCACCCAGTTGTATCCTAGAAACCCACCTATATTTTTCAAGGCTATTAGAAAATCAAGAGAAAATTGGTACAGAATTGTTGAAGAGATTTCACTCACAGACACTGTTCTTGAAGTTTATTTAAAGTTAAGAACTTCGCCAAGAAATTGAAACTTCATACAACTGGAGAGGATATCATTCGGCGGGCAAAATTATCGTTGAAACCATACTGGCAAGATGCAGATCAAATTTCAAAGGTTCCTCTCTCAAACAATACTATTAGCAGTAGAATATTTGAAATGTCATTGCATATAAATGGAAATATAAATGAACAAGTCATAGATAAAATAAAACTCACCATAAATTTGTTTACAAATAGATGAAAGTACTGATATTACTGCAAAATCAGCTTTTACGATTCTGTAGATTATTTATTGACGGTAAACGTATCGTGTAGCAGTTTTTGTTTTGCAAAAGAGTTTGAAACAACTAGTACCGGCGCTGATATTTTCGCTTCGTCTCTTCCTATCTCAATAACTATGGTCTTTTAATGGAACGACTGTTGTGAAATATGTGCAATTGATGGTGCACCATTGAAGTGGCGCACGAAAACGCTAGTGCTTTCACGATCGAACGGTTAAACACCCAAACACGAGTTGAACGGAAGTACG
>JABUQX010130010.1:5000-7500 GCA_015478945.1 Trachelipus rathkii
TCTGACGGATTTGTAGCTAGCTCTCCTTCTGAAAAGGCCAATCTCTTTGGCCTCTTTTTTTCATAAAATTCCACCCTGGATGATACTGGTATTCTTCCTCCTAGTCTTTCTCCTTCCAGGTGTCCCATATCTCTACCTGTGATTACACATGATCAGGTGTATGAAATCTTGTGATTTAAGAACGTCAGGAAGGCTAGTTATCCGGATGACATCCCTCCCCGTGTTCTGAGGGAGTGTGATTCTGAGCAAGCGCCTGTCCTTGTTCAACTCTACTCTCTATACCTTAATACTAATACTAATACTATTCCTCAGTGCTGAAAGTGCGCATATGCTCAGCCGATCACGAAAATGGGCAGCCTTTCTGATCCTCCAAACTATCATTCTATAGCTCTCACTTGTATTCTATAAAAAATCTTTGAAACTCTCTTTAACTCTCATTTCCTGAAACATCTAGAGTCTCATTCCCTTCTTCCAGATCATCAGTATGTCTTTCGCCGCTAGAGGTTAACTGGTGACATACTTTCCTATCCCACTGACTTATGGTCTTCTGTCCTTAGGGACTATGGGGAGTTTTGTGTGGGTGGCGCTTGACATATTGAAACCTTTCGACCGAGTATGGTACGTGTCACTGCTCTCTAAGCTACTTTCTTTCGAGTTCCTTCCTTCTCTTTGCTTACTCTTGTCAAGTTTTCTCTCTGATCGCTCCTTATCAGCACTGGTTGAAGGAGCGACCTCTTCCTCTTCTCTTCTTAATTGTGGAGATCCTCAAGGTTCTGCTCTATCTCCAACTTTATTCTTACTTTTCATTAATGATATCATCACCTGTACTTCTAATTCTGTTCACTCTTAAACCGGTGGCTCAACTTTCCATTCTTCCACTCATTTTAAATCTGCTACTTTTTATGCATCTAGAATTACCTTTTATCTACAACACTTCTATTCCATTCTTGCGGATCTGGATGAGATTTTCCCATAGGGTTACAGCAACCTAATGAAATTCAACTCCTTAAAACCTCAACTTCTTTGTATCACCCTCTCAAAAATACCTCCGATCTATCCTATCTCCTTCGACGGGTTATGTCTTACCAGTGAACCACAAATATTCTTGGTCTGAACATAAACAGTAAATTGTTTTGGAAACCTCATATCACAACGGTTGATAAGGTGGCCTTAAAGAAGCTGGGAGTTCTGTTTAGAATGCAAGAATTTTTTTTATTCTGCATAGCTGCTCCAATTATATTAAGCCCTTATCTGCCCTTGTTTGTGGTGCTTATTTCACATCTGAAGGAACTCCTTCTCCACTCATCTTTGGGATAGGGCTGAGTCTAAGGCTAAGATACTAATAAACCGTCCCTACTTTCTAACTCCCTGGACCTCCTATCTCTGCGAAGTGAAGTTGGCTCGCTATCTATTTTTACAATTACTTAACGGCACTCGAGGTCTACTGGCGATATACTTTCCTATCTTACTGATTTATGGTTTTCCGCCCTTAGGAACTACGGGGAGACTTGCGTGGTGTCGCTTGACATATCCAAAGCTTTTGACCGGGTATGGCACGGGTCACTGCTCTCCAAGCTCCCCTCCTTTGGGTTTCCTCCTTCTCTTTGCTTACTTATGTCTAGTTTTCTTTCAAATCGCTCAATATCGGCTGTTGTTGATGGGGCGACTTCTTCTTCTTTTTCTGTCAATAGTGGTGTTCCTCAGGGTTCTGTCTTATCTCCTACTTTATTCTTACTTTTCATTAATGATCTTCTCACCTGCACATCTAACTCTATTCACTCATATGCCGATGACTCGACCCTTCATTCTTCAACTTATTTCAATTCTGCTCCTTCTTTTACTTCTAGAATTGCCTCTCGTCTTAATCTTTCCGATTCTATTCTCGCTGATCTGGATAGAATTTTCGGGTGGGGTCGTCTGAACCTTGTGAAATTCAATTCTTTAAAAACTCAACTTCTACAAATCTCCCTCTCTAAGATACCTTCTAACTTTCCTATCTCTTTCGACGGTTCTCTCGTCTCTCCTGTTGACAATATAAACATCCTTGGCTTTAACATAAACAAAAAAATGTCTTGGAAACCTCACATCACAACGGTTGCTAGGGTGGCCTCAAAGAAACTGGGAGTTCTGTTTAGACTGCGAGACTTTTTTTCCTCTTCTCAGTTGCTCCAGCTATACAAGGGCCTCATCCGCCCTTGTATGGAGTACTGCTCTCATATCTGGGGGGCTCTGGTTTCACCCGGCTTTTGGATAGGGTCGAGTCAAAGGCCAAAAGGCTTATAAACTGTTCTGTACTTTCCAGTTCACTTGACCCTCTATCTTTGCGGCGCGATGTTGATGCTTTATCTCTTTTCTATAGGTACCGCAGCGGCAGGTACCTCCACCTTAACGTCGCCCTCGTAGCACTAGGGGTGCTGTGTCTGCACATGAGTTTTGTGTTGATGTAGGTAATTCCAGGCTAGTTCTCTGCGGTGCTTCCTTCTTTCCTGCCACCTCTGTT
>JABUQX010130010.1:12500-33089 GCA_015478945.1 Trachelipus rathkii
GTAAGCCTCGGCTGTAACGTAGTTTAATTTGTTAAGAAAAGGTGTAAATTACCTAAAGTTCATTCTCTTCTCTTATGTGCTAATTTTCAATGTTTATTTATGGGACGTCTCAGCCCTACTCATTCCCATTAATGAGCGTAGGAGTCAAATCACGTAATCTTACTCTGATTGCGTTGAGGTTATTACCTATATTATAGAAAGGTATGTTAATCCTAGCCAAATTCCTATCCTCTATACCGTATTGCCATAATTTCTCTAAGGTATTGGAGCTACATCTCCAAGACCATCCCTGGGCTTTCTGTTCTACAGTAACCGTATCTTCTGCAAATAGCACGGTATTTTCCTAATGTCACCATATTCTTTGTTATCTTCTAATATGCGAATGTGACTCCTTGCCATTCATCGCTTTTTTCGTCGCTATGGCAAAAATCACCTTACCTCGGTTGCCATGATGATAATATAAGAAAGGGTGCATACCAAGTTTTCATCATTTTACGGTCATTTCCTCTTGGAGGGACACGGCCACGTAACCTCGCCTGCGACGAGGAATACGTTAATAAGAAGGGTTATGCCATGTTTCCGTCATTTATAATCGGTCCGCGTGTCTATAAATCTTCTTCTTAGAGAAGGCAAGCCATATTTCCGCTCCTTCACCGGTCGGTTGGGTTGCAATTGCCAACACGTTTCCAACTCGTTCTTCACAAGATTTTTGATGGTCAACTTGCTCTTTACCTATGCCACATGACTGGTATTATGTGCACAATTTTCTAGGCGGACGGAAATTACCTTATTGTTATGCTATCACTTCATCAAAGAAACTTGATTTTTCTGATGATTAAATTATAACGTTTTAACTAAGTGACTACTTGGTGCGAAAGATACGTGTGAGGGAGTTGGGGAGTGATGTGAGTTTAAGTGTGGCGATGCCGGAATGCGTTCAGTTTGCGAATAGCGTAAATGTCTCGACGCGGGAGTAATGTGGCTCAAAGGGGAAAATCTGGTAGCCCGCCTTTTTTACGCCCACCCTGACCTTTTTTACCCCACCTAGGATTTTGGGCCTGTAACTTTTTTTGACCCTGTAGCTTTTTTTTTGGCACCACTTCGGAAGAAGGGTGCGCCCAGACCGGTTCGAAGGCAAGCGTCGGGTACGTACTCCCCCTATTTTTGACCCCTGGTCGGGTGGATCTGGGGCGTGAGAGCCCTTCTTTACTTGTTGATGTGTTGGTGCTGTTGTAGCTATTTCGGTTCTTTGGACTACCCTTAGATATTTTACTCCTTCTGATTCATACTCAGTAAATCTAATGTGTCTGAAGAATTGATACACATTTTTTATAAAGTGCGTGCGTGAAATGGTGATTTTAAAAGTATATTCAGGATCTATAAGCTTCTTTCATTTGCAAACACTACAGTCAGTATACCCTGGCAACTGCTCCTAAATTAATCAATATTCTATTGGTAGGTAAGATACTGTTTCCTGTAAACAATATAAGGTAGTAAGATATAATATAGTACCTATTGTCCTGTTAAATGTATCGTCTCTAAATCTTTGAATACGCATGTATTGATAATGTAGTTATTCTTAAAGCTTGATACGCATTTAATTATATAGTTTCCATACTTGAACGCATGTTATATATCTATTTTCTATACTTGAACGCTAAAGTAATGTATATATTATCTTTACTTGAAACGCATGTATTGTAGTCTTAACCTTAATTTGAGCACACACTAACTAAATCTCACACACACACAGCACACTAAAATATTCTATATATGTATTTATATCTATTATATATATTATATTACTTTATTATTTATATGGTATATTGTACTAAAACCAGACACATTAACATCACATCACTAACTAATCACACACAGTCACGTGGTACATGACTCTACAAGTATTTTCATATATCCGTCCCTTTTCATCGGCTCTCAGCCGGTCTTACTGACTTGAAGAACTGTCCGTCTTATTCCTCTCCGTTGCCTATATTGAGGCCATATTTCTATAATATTTAAACCCTCAGGTAGATAATCGATTCCCCTTTCCTATATTTAAATGGTGACTTTTTTAGAAAAAATCCTCAGTAGATATTTTTAACTCTCCTTTATACAGAATGAAACGCGCGAGAATATGATCTGAGATATACGGAACTGAACGAAGGCTTATTTACGTCTGTATTGTTTTCATTTGTTCTTTCAGAATAAATATATTATAAACTCATCCATGTTTTATATTTATAATAAATGTAATATTATAACAAATATATTATAATAATTATTAATATATTAATTAATAATATTATAATAATCTATATGAATAATTATTATAATAATGAATAATAAATAGATTAATGAAGTAATTATATATTAGGTAATACAATTTACTATATAAGGGTAGAATATAAATAATAAATAGTATTGATAGAGATCATAATATTGGAATAATTCGCCCATAATAGGAATATATAATAATATAATTATTGGTCAATATGTTTGAAGTTAATGATGGATTGAACTCACATAAATTCCTTAAGCTATAATAGAAGTATGAGGATCGAGCCTGCATTATATACCTATAGTATTCATTTGAGATACTAGAGCTAGCTCAGGTCATCTGGCCATACGTTATTAATTACTCTGCAAGTACTTATTAGCTTATTCCGAAGGAAGATAAGTGGATCGTGATGCGTGTACTGGATAATATAGATCCGTTCGGGAGAGGATAGTATACTCAGTAGGCGCTGCGTAAACCAATCGGGTTGCAGGGGATAACTATAGTACTATGAGTACTATAGGTATATAGTGTGATTGTGTCTCACTAAGAGTATATTTATAATACTATATAGCTAATTATATTTTGATTCAATTTTTGATATTTGCAGTTATGGTTAAATTTTTAATTCTAGCAGTAAAATTACAGCTTACAGTAAAAATATAGTTGTTAAGTTGTGTTAAATAATGTGTAAGCAGTAGGTTAGTGGCTCCGTTAAGTTAAGTAATAGATGCTTGTGTCCAAAGCAACACGCTCTCTCTTGGGACATCATCGACCTATCTCGGAGTATACTATCGGACATGATTCTTATTTAGATAGCAATAATACGTATTGAGTCAAATATAGAAGGTACACATATACATTTATGAGATTTTCATATCATAGGTAAGGTCAAACTACAATAACTATATATAGTAATCATTATATAAATTAATAATAAATAATGAATTATTTCGAGTTAATATTGAAATCAATAAATTAATTTTAGATAATATAATTAATTAAAAATAATATAATAATTATATCTATCTATATATAATATAATATATATATTATATATATATACTTATATATTATTAAACTTAACTCATAACTCTAATATATATACATAATTAATATAATTACAAATATATAAATATTCTTATATACTATATTATATAAATAATATAACTATTTATAATTAACTATATATAGTATATTATAACTGATATTAAGTATATTATATACTCTCAACCTTATATATTATTATATAGTATAGTATATATATACAAAAAAAATAAATAAAATATAATACTAAACAGTATTAATGATGATATTACATAACTTTATGATAATATAACTTATATAATATATAATACATAAATGTATTATTATATTACTGTATCTTCATGCAAGGAAGATTAGAGAAACACTTAAAGAGTTATATCAGACTCCTACATAAACTGTTATAGTTGCAGCTATCCTTCTAAAGTCTTAAATCTTAGCAGTCATTTACTAATATAATATAGAATATAAAAAACAATATTGGCATTGGAATTCAATGTGTGAGATCTATAAGGCATGAAATGGTGCAGTCCGAATTTCATCGGATCTTAAATAAAAAAAATTTTGCCCAGATAAGGTTCTTTCTTATTAAATGGAAGAGTATATGATATATATAACTCTCATTTGAGATGATTTATGGATTGATAAAATATATATATATATAAAGATTCAGCATATAAACTTTAACATTTCTAATTCAATTCCAATAAGAAAATATTCTATTAAAATAATAAACTTTACTAAATAAATCTTAAATAAATAAATAATATAAAACTAAAATAATAAATATAATAATAATAAAATATAATATATATATATTATATATACTATTTCAATAATAATATTATTGCCATATATAGATATTTATTCTTTTAATATAATTATAGAATAAATGTTATTAATTATATATCTAAAATAAAATTGCTCTGTTCGAGTGTGAAAATATTGATTCATATATAAAGTTTTCGAAAGTTCATAAACTAATACAGAAATAATATTATATAATATAGAATAAATTATATGATATATATATAATATAATATAATATATAATACTATAATAATATATATATATATTATAATTATATATTATATATATATATATATATAAATATATATACTTATAATATTATATATAATTATATATATATAATACTTATATATATATATATATATATTAATAAATTTAAATTCGTATGTTCTCAAATAATATATAATACTGGGAGGGAAAGTAGTGCTCTTGAAGCGATAAGATTAGTTCCCAATGGGCATCTGGGTGTAGGGTATATCCCATGATGCTACAGTTGTTAGCAAAATAGATAATTTCTTGCGTTAAATGGTATTCTTCTTACACTAGAGTATTAGTAACTCTTCTTTAGCCATTCAATATGATTAATTGACAGCGTGATTTTTATAGAACAATATATATATACCTTTTTTGTACGATGAAGAATAAAAGATAAAAAGATATAATAGAAGAAATAGGAGAGGAAGATATGAGATATGGAAATAAGAGAGAATATAAATTTTTTCCTTATAAATGTTTGCATGCCAAGCCAATGGACCTGGTCGCGATCACCGCAAGCTACATTGTATTAGGGTTGACCGACGCACCAGGTGCGGTGCGGTGCGGTGCGGTGGCGGTGCGGTGCGGTGACGTGCGGTGCGGTGCGGTTTGGTGGGGTGCGGTGTGGTGCGCCACACTAATCAAAGGTAACGGTTGCGGTGCAATTTTTTAAAAATATAGAGTGCGGTGGCGGTTGCCGGTGCGTGAGTGGAGAGGCGGTGCGCAGCGAAACATAGAGGGATAGAGATAGAGATAGATAATATATATGAGGTGTGGTGAGGTGCGTGGTGGTTGCCTGGTGGGTAAGACGAGAGAAAGATGATTGAAGGTCGTGACTGGCGAACACTACATTGTATCTTTCTGTGAAATTGTGTGAATCGTATTGGTTACATGGAGTGTTAGACTAGAAATTGCGAAAGAAGAGGGGAGTGGTGATAGATGTATTCTTTAAAAAGGATATATATATATAATATACTTGATAAAGATAAGAGAGATAGATAGAGATAGAGATATAGAGTAGTGAAATTATGAAACAATGATAAGTTTAAAAGGTGTATGGAATAATATATATAATATATATATAATACTACTATATATATATACAAATAATAACTAATATATAAATACTAATTATATGTATAATAATACAATATATTAATATACTATTATAATATATATATTATATTATATATTATCAATAATATATATATATATATACTATATATATTAAGGAGGAAAAAAAGAAGATTAGAGGATATAGATTGGGATGAAAGGGGTAAATAGACATTTCAGAATAGGAATGAATATCGGGATATAAGGAGAGAGATAGAAAACACTTTCTGTAAAGGAGGAGAGCAAAGGTTAGAAGTGATAAGAGAGATACTTATGAATATGAATAGGGGTGATATTTTCGTGATTAATTTTTTTGTTTTTTTCGAAATAGGGAATACGATGGACAGGAAGTGGCTGAAGGGAAAACTCTCGAAAATAATTACATAAATTGGCAGTAATGAAGAGGTAATATGAAATGTGTGTGGTTATACATGGATAGACAAAAAAAAGAGAAAATAGGTACTTTTGAGATGTGGGTAATTAGTAAGAGAGATTTACATAATTATATAACACGTTTTACTACTGTAGGCAGGTTTATTATGGATTTAAAGACTATAGAGATAGATAATAATCTTAGTATAGTTTTCTCAACCATATAATAGATACGAGGGTATATTTCTCAAATCAGGAGAATATATAGAGAGAGAGATATGATAATAGAATAAAGAATATATAGAATATATAGAGATATATATCTTTTGATGTAAATTTATTCTTCTTGGCTCTTGAGGTAGTGTATATAAAAATGAATTAATGCATAACTAAAATAATATATATAATAATATATATATAATAATATATATATATAAATAGAGATATATATATAATAATATAACATATATTCTGATATTGACAAAAATCCTAATTACATTAAAGATGTTCATAATAATAAAACTCCCTTGCTGGCAATTTCGATTCTCTTATAGAACTGCTCCTGCATCTCGAGATATTATAAGATATATATAGATATATTAGCCGGATTTCTTTCTGTATATAATAATTGTGCTAATTAATGAAGTTGCAGTTATATATTTAAATAATCGGATTTCCTTCTTCTTAGGAGCAAGCAAGTTGTCGTCCATATAGAGATATAGAATAGAGAGAATAAACTCTGGGAGCAAGAATGCTGTCAACAGGAGTGGCGAGGATATATATATAAATATATTATTATATAGATATATTAATAATATATTAAGATATCTGCAGCAATTTCTTGTTGTTGACACAAAGTCGTCAACATAATATACAAATTAAATATAGATACATTGGGGTTGCTAATACTATATCTATAATAAACAGGAGATAGATAGATATATACATAATATGAAAAATATAAGCAATATATATATAAAAGAGAGGAAAACTTTTATGAAGAAATATTTAGAGACGTCAGTAATGATCAAAAATATATCTACGAAATGTGTACAATATCGAAATATATAGAAATAATAGATGAATAGTTCTAATGATACACATATTCATAATGAATATAATAATATTAATGGATATATATATATAAAGACTATATTAATGATATATATATAGATAATATAACACCTACTCTACAATTTCAATATGAGATAAAAAGTGCAATATTCAAATAATTGATTACCAGGTCAAATAGGTGGTATATACCTCTTATTCACAATGCACTTAATTTTTTGAATAGTGAGTCTATGTTCAAATATATAGCAAATTTGCATTTATTTATTCGTATATCGATTATTAGCACGATCCATATCAATCTCTATTCTGAACTGCTAGTAATTTTAACCTGCTATTAATTATAAAATATTAAGATTTCTTTGCTATAATACTAAAGTTGTTATGAGATAAATATATAGATAAAATTAGATATATATATAGAGAGATAAAGAAAAGAATATAAGTTCACGTGAATATCACATTGATCCAATATAAGAAACCAGTAAATTTTGAGAGAATATAAGATATATAATATATGAGATATATATATAGATTGAGATAATATATAGAATATAGTTTGGTATATAAGGATAATAAATGTTCTATCCAGTATAACATACTGTGAGTCGAATATATCATACATCAATCATACTGAATTATATTAATATGAAACCGAAGAATGAGGTGACTACTAGCGGTGATAATTATGAATATATATAATAGAGAAGGCTCAATTTGATAAATTTTATCATTATTGTATAAATTACTAACATGAGGAGAATAGTTCTTACATTTCGGGAAATTATTTTTCTCATGAAAGATCTTAGTAAAAGATGGTACGATGTTTGTTGAGTAATCCAAATGAGCTTCAGAACTATCATCCAAAACTAATGAGAATTGATTAATAAGTACGTCACATATCGATCTCAAAGTTTTTGAGTTCGTATGAGTCCTCTCTCCTGCAAAGCTGTTTCTTGAGTCTTGGATTATCCTTGTGCTGCTATTATTTGCTTGTTATTTCTTTCTTGTTTTCTATAGATTGTATAGAGTTTAATTATTCTTTATCCTTTTTTTAGTGAGAATACTCTATATATATATAGATTTAGCTTTACATTGTTACTAGGCAATTGTATAGTTTTATGTCTAATATTAGATATAGATAAGTATATATAGATATAATATAATAGAGGATCGAATGTATGTGGATATAATAGATATAAGAGATAGAGAAATATATAATATATAGATCATCGGGATTCTCACCATCATATACGGGCGGGGACATTAACAAAGTAGGGTCTTTGATTGTAGACAATTTGGATTCTTGCTTGGATATCATGAATAGTAAAGGAGCTCTATATACTGTTGTAATTTGTGTTCAAAAATCATATAGAGATATATATATATAGAGAGATAAATAACCTACACTATATCTTGCCTATTTTTTCAACATACTGAAGAGCTGTGTTGAATGAAGTAAAATGTGTTGGTGGAATAGAGGGCTAATTGATAATACTATACGTATGACAGAAAGTTGCAAAATTAAGATCGTCGATTGTGTCGTTTGCGGACTCTTTATATATAAATATAGTATAATGAACTCTGAGTTTTTTGTAAGTCGAGTAATTTAGGTGGGCTTTCTTCGTGTGAGAGTCCAAGCTTGGTAGTGAGTCGCTGAGATATGACGATAATAGGAGTGGCACGAGAGAATATGAGGAAGATAGAAGAGAAGATAGTAGATAGAAAGATATATATATATTATATATATAAGATATAGATATAGAGAGTGTGGAATCGGTATCATATACCTAATAAAATTTTGTAAAAGCTCTATCTAGAATAAGTGGATAGATCATGGTGGTGCTTACCAATAGATATAGATAATGCTACAGTTATGGATAGATAAAGGGAAATGTAGGTCAGTGATAAATGTAAGCAGATATCGAGCTCTCTCATTAGAAAGGGTGAGCACTAGGAATCTTACTTTGGTTGAAACGAGTGGCTTCGATCTTTGAGTCAAGTATATGGATTACTGCAGCATGCTTGGGGCAACAGAAAGAGCTATTGTCTGTGAGAATACATTCTTTAAAGTGACAGAGGTTATAGAAGCTACGAATAATACTCTTAAAGACTCAAAGGATGGTTTAGATAAATTGAGAGTAATATGTAAAAATATGGTTAGTGGTACTTGATGATATAATTAGAGATATAATGAGAGATTGATGCAAGTGTGAGGTTAGGTATAATAGAGTATTATACTTATAAACATAATATAATACGATTTATAAATGTAATATGTGGACTATATATAGATATATATATATAGATAGATACTATAGCATAGATACCCTTTTGGGAATATTAATATCATATTCGTCTATCAAGAGCGATATTTACTTACTATAATAAGATAAAGATATAATATATTATATAGATATATGTATTTATAATATTTATAAAATATAATATATATATATTAACTTAAATAAACTTAATTAATATTATATATATTATAATTATACCAATTATATTTTATTAAATATATATTTAGTTGTTGAGTGGGATATAATATATAATATAGTATAAATATATAGAGAGATAAGATATAGATAGAGAGAGATAGAGTAACTATGTATAACTTAGTGTGTAGTAAGTGTATGTGAATGTCGCAGTAAAAGTGAGTAATATATATTAGGTTATACTGATATGTCGGTATATATGAAAGAATTAGATATATAGATAAAAGGTTTTTGTTGATCTAGATGATAGATAGAATAGAGTAATAATATATTACATATTAGATATAGATAGATATTTAGTTAGTTATTAATTAGATTATTCCATTATGTTAATGACTATACGATAAGTTGGATTAATATGAAGGAGTTTGAAGAACACGAACAAATTCAAGAAGACTCAGCAACCATTTTTCACCTTAAAATTGCTCTGATTTGATGAAATGTGTGAAAATAGTATATGGTTGAGAGGAGTAGGGAGGGAGGAAGTCATAAGTTTTGGTTAATTTATATTATATAATTAGAGAAATAGTGAATTAAATTAGAGTGTACGCGTGTCGAAAAATGTTTTAGTTATAGAGATAGGGTTAAAGACACATGAAATGTTGTAATGGCGATAAATATTAATCTGAAATATCGTAGAAAGGATAATGAGATATAGATATATAATTTAATGGTGATTTGTACATTAAATATATATTATATGGTATATAAGTATTTGGTTGGGTAGGGATAGATAGAGATATAGATAGATATATAGATATATATAATATATATATATGATATATATATAGATAGAGCAGATATATATTATAATATCAAGTTGTTGGTTAGTTTGTGAAAAAAATTAATAATATATGTTTTACGAAATTGATTAAGCGATATATTGGTAGATAGAGTGTATGAGATATAAAAAGGTTGTAAAGATGGGAGATAAATGATTGTGTTTCTAGACTGGTATAATAGGCGATACTATATTAGCTCAATAGGAAAGTGGGTTTATGTTTGTAGTTGGCACTAAGCGGAATATATATATAGAGATGTATGAGAATAGAAAGAGAAGATAGATAAGATATATAATAGATAGTGAATAAGATATGTGTTTTAGATGCCAGAGCGATACTGTTGAGCTCTATGTGATAGAGAGATAGAAATAAATGCATGGACAAAAGTCTTTTTGTGAATATGTAAGGGAGGCATGGTCTCTTGTAGTGCTGGCCCATGGCATAATAAATCTTAATATTTGAAAAGGATATCCGATTAGGGTTTTGTGATGCGGTCAGCTGTCTTCTGATTAATAATCAATTGGTTGGACGTTCTATTGGGCAGTCGATCATTAAGAGAATAGAACTAGGTATGGTTATGGATTAGATGAGATGAGTATGGAATCAGAAGTTGGGGCTTTTGTATTTGAAAATTACGAGTATGGAGAGAACTATTTTCGATCTTCTAATTTATATCGTAACTAATGATATTGCATCTGCTCTTCTGGGTGACAAGTGTTTTTAGCGTACCGTCAGTTTTGATATTATGAGAGAAAGAGAGATAGAATAGAAAGTTAAAGAGAGATTCTTTAATTTTATCTTGTCATTAATATTTTAATTATTAATTAAATTATAATAATAATCTATTATTTATAGTATATATATATTTATATATTATATATATAATTATATTATTAATTAAAATAATATATATAAATATATATTATATATTCTTATTATATTATTATTTCAATATATATTTTATATTTATACTAATAAATATAATATCAATAATATAATAATATATATATATATATATATATATATATATATATATATATAAGAGATAGAATATATAATAGAACTGGGCTGGATGCGTGTAGAATTTATAACATGCAAGATGTTCAGTTTTATCTCAACAATTAGATATATAAATCGGCATCCACGCATTCTTACGTTTACTACGTGTTACTAATATAATAATAATAATAGATATATAACTAGAGACTGTTCGATATTCTTACACGAGCCACACAGTCTAGAGGTAAGATATATCTTATAAAAAATCAAGTACTACATCTAGATATAGATAGAAATCGGCATCTGTCCTTTAACAATGAGGGTCTTGAAATTCATTATAGGAAGATTGGCATGAGGAGCAGAGAAAGATTTTGGTAAGATGCAGATGCACGGAAGAGAACCCAGGGAAGGATGAGGATCATCCTCTTCAGGAAAATGCACAACCGGTATCGTGCAACAAAAATAGATAGAGCATTGCTAGTCTCTTCTCATCATTTTCTCTCTCGAAAAATCCGAGATGTAAGATTTTTAATGGTTGATTTAACAGAATGTGGTAAGCATTTCACCCAACTGAAGCCTATTTAATGAAGGGTCTGTATTTGTATTATCCTTTCAAATCCTGTAGAGATTTCCGTCCCTCACGCTTTCTAGGCAATGAGGTGGGGCGGCCAAGGTCTTTTCTTGGACAAATATATATATATATATATATATATATATATATATATATATATATATAGTATATATAGATATAGAGAGATATATAGATATAAAAGAGATAAAAGTAATATACATCAGCGGTAGATATAAATAGAGAGAGAATATATAAAATATTATAATATATATTAATATAATATATATTATTCTTATAAGTATATAATTATAAAAATTAAATTAAAATATATATATATATAATAATATAATAAATAAATATATATATATAGATAAATAATATAAAAAAAGAGAGTACTTTTATAAAATATAAATATTTAAGTTTAAAATATATAATTAATTTAATATATATATATGAAAATATATAAAAAAACTTATACACATTAAGAATTATTAAATTATTATATATATTATATATACATATATTATATAAAAATACTGTTCTAACTATATATAGTATTATATTATAATATTATATACAATATAAATCAAAATAAAATATATAAGCAGTATAGATATCTTATATATTGTAGAATATTTATATTTATATTATCTTGTTTAGATTTATATAATTATATATATATACTACTAAATAATATAAGATATAAATATATATATATAATATATAAAATACCTATAATATGTATATTATATTTACTAATATAATAAATATAATAATATATATATATAATAAAATATAAGAATAATATATAAAAATAATATAACTATATAATATTTTGATGAGATGTAAATGGTCGATCATTTCACGTATCCAAAAATCGTTCATATACCTATATATATAATATATATACAAAACACCACAAAAAAAAAAACAAAACAACATTATATTATATAATAAACTATACGTATGTCTGTATAAGCAGTATGATATTTATTTAGATATTGATAGATGGATACTCTTTGCTAAAAATGCATATCTCTCTAGCATTGATAAATCCCACGTTACTTTGTATGGACACGTTTGGGGTGTATACTTCTAAAAAAAAAAGTCAGTGAGGTCGGCTCACTTCAGGAAAAAACAGTACAAAAAATAGTCTCATGGAAAACTTAAAAAAAAAACCAAAAAAACAGATAGAATATACACAAAAAAAAATAGAAAGCGACAAACAAAAAAAACACAAAGCAACCAAAAAAGCAGAAAATATAAAAAAATATAAATAACAAATATATATATATATATTATAAGAAACATTGTTTTTGGTTCATTGAAAACTTGTGAAAGCTGACGGAAAAAAACAAACAAAACACAACCAAAAAAAAAAAAACTATATCACAAAAAAAAAAAATAAAAACCAAAAAATAATGACAACAAACAAAAAAAAAAAACACACAAAATTCCAAAAAAAACAAAAAAAAAAAAAAAATTTTAAATTAAATTAATAGTTTTTTTTTTCTCCGTGGCCAAATTCTTTTTATATTCTCTATCATCTATCAATTTCTAAAATAAGAAAGGAGAAATATATAGAGATAAATATTTATAAGTTTTTTGTAGGTAAGTTTTTTCAGCTAATATATATAATATAGATATAGATATATGCTTTTACAGAGATAGATAGATATATATAAATATTAGATATATAATGGAAATAGAATTTAGAATATATAGAATATATATATATATATAAAAAGCTGTATTTTAGCCTTACGTATTTTTCTAAATAACACATGGTATTAATATTAAAATTAATAATTAAATATGTTAATATAATAATTATAATATAGATATTATATAGATATATATATATATAAATATATTAATCTATATTTTATATATATATTACTTATATATTAAATATTATGAATTATTCACGCAAGAGTCATATTAATGTATCGCGTTACAATATAAAACTGCTATAATATATAATGTAGATATAATGTTGGTAATGGGACATACGCTTTAGTTATGGGTTGTTTTAAAGGAAATCTTTATTATGATCGCCACTCTAGAGCTGGGAAAATACAAGATATAGTAGTCTAACAAATTGATCTAATGACACACGTAGCTAAAAAACACGTTCTACTATATAGATATAGAGATATATATAATATAGAGATGCATGTTCACTTGGAGACACCCGTTAAGCAATCTTACATATCCTCTTATTCTCAACTGAATGGATTTAAAACGTGCGTGATCCTCATAAATAATCTTATAATTCTTGTACTCCATAAATATTATATAAGATATATAAGATATATAATAGAATCTCTAAACATTGCAATAACTCAATATTAGCCGACCGCTATCTCGATTAAAATTATTGCCCAAGTCTCTATATATCTACGGACATAAGCTCGTAGCGAGCCGAGACACCGAGTGAGATAGATGAGATAACATTTGATCATTTTCCTTGTGCGAAGATCATTATGATATTATTAACATAGTGATACACAGATAGCTCAGGCTTGGGATATATGTAGCATCTACCAACAGATGGGTATTCTCACACTCTGGATCTGAGAAGATAAAATTCTTTTGTCATATAGTAAATACAGGCCTTTGGGTTAATAAGGTGATTATCTAACACATTAGGACCATTACGTAAAAATAATAAACTTATCATACACATAGTATAATCCATTTTGGGAATAATCTTGCATGTGACATCGCTAATAAAAAGAACTAACCTTTAAAATAGTAAATTATATAAGCACGCTTTTCTGTAATTATCTAATTCAGATGTACTTATATAAAATATTAATTAGTTTTATTACGTTAACTTTTTCTTTTTAATGAAAGGCCATGAAAAATAATATTTTTGATAGAATGTTTTTTACTTATGATTTACGATATAAGATATATATCTTCCTATATATATGAATAAAAATAGTGATATTTCTATTTAACTTTATTTTTGCTTATTGCTTATTCGCATATATTTTACAAAAACTGAATGCTATAATAGATAAATCTTAAAATAATATTAATATTAATATATTATATATACTATGTCCCGAGTCTATTCTATCAAATAAAAAAATTAAAATAATATCTTTATCTCATGAATATAATAAATAAAGAATATACACATATAATATATAATACCCATAAATTATCTAATTATATATATTAAATACACTTAAATTAATAATTAATATAACTAAAATAATATAATTAAATAATACATAAATTAATTATTAATAATTATAATATATATTTTTAATATAATTAATATATCTAAATATATAAAATATTAATTCCAATAATTAAATCAAATAATAAATAATAATCATTTATTATATATATTTATATTATAACATTATAATATCATTAAAATAATATATTAATATCATATATAAATATAACTTATAATATTAACTATATAAATACAATAAATAAATAAACATTGAGAATTACTTTATATATATATAATATATAGGATATAAATAATATATAATATATATATTTAATATTATACAAATAGAGATCGATATGATGATATTGATACCACGAGCGGTCTGTGCTTGACAGCTAACGCACCGTTGTTGTATAATATCGATACAAGTCCGAGAGCTATATTTTATATAATAATAGTAATAATAATATATAGATCATATATAATATTATATATAATATAAAAATAATATATACATATAAAAATACATAAAATGACACTAATAAATATAAAAAAAATAAATAAAACAATAATAATAATAACTAAACACTATTCGTAATAAATTCATACAAAATACCCCATAAAACGATCAATAAAAATAAAAAAAATAAAAAAAATAAAATAAATAAAAAAACAACTCATAAACATCTAAAGGTAGTATTCCACAAGCAAGCCCCATATAAAATAATTTACTCACAACTAATAATCATAATAAATAATATATACATAAGCCTCACACAACTAATACTATCAAAACACCCTCTAAGATATTAATATTCCCAATAAAATAAACTAATATCATAAAATATAAATAACTCAATACAAAAACTAATCACTCAACATATAACAACATACAATAATAAATAATAAAATAAAACACACTCACCAAAGCCACATCCTCACACAACATAAATAATGGCAGGTAACTCCTAAATAGCGGAGTGGATTCATTGCTAATAGACAACAAGGAGGTAATAAAAATGTAAATAATCCAATATATATATAATATATAATATATATATATATATAAATAATAAGGAATACTTTAAATATATATATAACATACTAAAGTAAAATGAAAGTCATACACCACATTTTTTCGGTAACTGGCATGAAATATGCTAAGAATATATAGAGAATATAATATGAATAGAATATACTCAAATTGAAATATAGATATATAATAGATAGATAGATAGAATATATATTCCCGAATATTTATTCTGATCGATAAGATATAGAAGATAGAGAATATGATAATACTAGGAACAAGAGATCTATCGAATATATATATATATAGATAAATATATTAGAAATAATGAGGAAGCTCATTGGGGAAGTCTGCTAAGAAGAAGTAAAAAACTGAAACAGAAGGAAGAAAGAGCACTGAAGCTGCGAATCCAGTTATGTTATACTGATAAAATATATATAGATAATAGATAAGAGTATATATATAATATCAAGAAAATAGAAGGAAGTCAGAAGGCTATAATTTATCATTAAGATATATATATATAGATATATATATATTCCTGTCTCTATTCATATGTATATTATATAATATATTATAGCTATGATCATATAATATAAATAATAATAAAACTCCACTACTCTCCCAACCATACTATATATTGTTCAAATTTTATATAATAACTAATATTTTATAATATAAATAATACCAAGATATATATCTTTATATAAATAGAAATATATAGTATGGGTATATACATAGCACTATATAATGATACGTACAGAGGTATAGTATTTTTGTTATATAATATACCATATATATATATATATAAAAATAAATAAATCTAAAATATATATATAACCAAAAAACTCAATATTTATTTTAATCAATATATATAATAATATATAATATATAAAAAATAATAAAATAACCTGTATGCGATAAACATGATAGATATAATAATATAAAGAAAGCCTATATATATATACCATATAAGATATAATACATATGTATATACATATAAATATATACCTACGTGTATCTAGTAGTATCTATGCATACTGGAATATATATATATATAGTATATTATATATATATACAATATATATGATATATATTACATATACTATTTATATATATATATATATATATATATCTATATATCTTATATAAAGAACATAAGTGGGAACATATATATTATGATACTACTACTAAGTATATATTATTATATCACATATAATATAAATATATAGATATATGATACATATAATATATAAAGAAAGATATAAATAATATATAGTGTATATATATATATATATTATTAATAATATATATACTCATAATAAATATAATATATATAATATATTAATATATGGGATGAAAAGACATGGCTGTTCCAGCCTTTATATAGTAGGAGTTTCATGTAAGCATGGGACTAACTAAGTTATGAGACTGTGCAAAAAGGGCGAACTATATATATAGTAGGTCATAATACAGGAATTAAGAGAAAGTGTCTTTGTACCTCCCGAAGTATACCAGTCGAGTGATGCACGGTCGTATACTTAGAAAGAACAATTGGAGAGATTTAGTAAGAGCAGAGAGAGTGTATCAGTGGAAGAGCTTTGACTCACCTATTTCAAGAGGAATGCATCATGAGATGGAACCAACACAAAGGAATAATAAATAAAGCGCTTGGGATGCAACGTCTTATTCAGATCAATCAATTTGGGTGGTGAGAAGTTTTATAGGAGTAGAGAAGGCCCAACGTCTTATAAGTTTGAATTGTAGAGAGAAATTTAAGGTAATGGAATGTAAGTGTGGAGAAAAGGACAATGCCCTAGATTTTAAATATTAAAGAATCTTTGAGTTGCATGTTTTCGAATAAAATGTTGAAGCTGTATTGAAATACATCTATCTATCTATCTATCTATCTATCTATCTATCTATCTATCTATCTATCTATCTATCTATCTATCTATCTATCTATCTATCTATCTATCTATCTATCTATCTATCTATCTATTATCTATGAATCGATCTATCTATTTTATTATTATCTATTATCTATCTATGTATCTTTATTATCTATCTATTTTTGTTTCTTTCTATCTATGTATTTATTTATTTATCTATCTCTTTCCACCTATCTATCTATCTTATCTATATATTATCTATCTGTCTATCTATTTATCTATCTATCTATTATTATCTATCTATCTGAGTAGATAGTGAAGAAACTGAGATTTTGAAGCGCTGAAAACAGACATGTCTTCTTTGCCACAAGTAGATATACGTAATACGTCAGAGGTCAGTCGCTCTAAGGTCACCCTTCTAGTACTAAACTATTTGGGGTACTGAGAGGGATGTCTTTCAACTTGGAAAGATTAATAGTCTTCATGAGTTGATAGGAGACGATGTGACAGATATGAGATATCTAATGAACAGTTGAAAAGGAGCTGGTAATAGAACAGAACCCCGAGGACCATCATTATTGATAGATTTGAAGGATGGACGATGGGTGTCCACTACAGCAGCTGCTGCATATGAACGGCTGAAAAGGAAGTCTATGAGAAAGTTTGAGAGAGTAATTTGGAAAACAAAAGCTTTCTGACAAACTCTATCGAAAGCTTTCGATATGTCTTGGACAACAGAAAAGATTCCCTGAGAAGTGGAAGGATTGAGGACCACGAATCGGAAAGAAAAGAAAGATCACCAGTAGAGCATATCTGCCTTACTGGTGATCAGTGATATGATAAGAATAATTTAGATGCTTTTAAATCTTTCTATCAAGAATCGAAAATTTATGAAAGAAATGATGTTAAAACGACAGGACGATAGGTAGATGATTTAGAAGGGATTTCCTTTTTTTGCTGAATGAGAGAACGCTTCCAGCAGAAGGAAAAGGTTGAAGTTGATGGGCATAAACGAAACAGTTCATCAAGGAAGGATAGAAGCTTTGAAACATAATTTTTAAAGACCATAGGAAAGATACCATCAACACAGTACACCTTCTAAGCCTTAAACTCAGAAAGAGCAGAAAAAATATCTTTAGAAGAAATAATTATGTTAGACATAAATAAGTTGGAAAGAGGTGGAGAAGTAAGAGGAATAGATAAGGAATTTTCCAGTGTGGAATTAGGCGCAAAAGTTTGAGCGAAAAAATCAGCTTTTAAAGAAGGTAAGACAAGCTAAGGGCATCTGAAGATTAAAGTGAAAAAAATGAGGATGTGAGCTCAGAGTTAACATTTTTTTAGAAAAGCTCAAGTTTTAAAGAAGGGCTCTGAAGATTCAAGTGAAAAAAATAAAGTTGAAAACTTAAGAGTTGACATTTTTTTAGAAAAGAATTATAGTGCCTCGAAGAATATATTTTGCATTGTTCCGCGATAATTAACAATAAGAGTTTCTGAACTTTGAAGTGACAAGTATTATTAAAGTACAGTCAGGTGTAGATATAATACGTTGAACAAGCGAGTTAACAAGATCTACTACTTTTAGTATGTGAGTGCTGAAATAGGGAGAAGAATGGAATGTAGACCTCCATGCCGGAGAGAATTACCTAGATTATGCGATCTTCATAATCTTGGCCACCCTACCTCCCCATAGAGACAGTAATCAATCCCTGGGGAAATAACAAAAGTACAACCGAAAAAGCAAGGTGCCATAAACATTTCGTTGGGGGACTAACCAAATAGTCGGCAAAAGGAAAATGGTCGCAGGTCAAATGATCGACATGACATCAAAAATATTTTCTGTAGCCCGCTGCTGGCATTAGGATAGGTTAGGCCTGTTAGAGGTTAGGTGGTGGATTAGGTTAGGTTAATTAACCTTTAGGTTAATTTACAATAAGTTAGGATAGGTTAGGTGTGTATGTTAGAGTAGGTTAGGTTAGGTTAGGTTAGGTTAGGTTAGGTTAGGTTAGGTTAGGTTAGGTTAGGTTAGGTTAGGTTAGGTTAGGTTAGGTTAGGGTAGGTTAGGTAGGTTAGGTTAGGTTAGGTTAGGTTAGGTTAGGTTAGGTTAGGTTAGGTTAGGTTAGGTTAGGTTAGGTTAGGTTAGGTTAGGTTAGGTTAAGTTATGTTAAGTGAGGTTTGCCTGATTCGTTAGAAAAAAGCTTCAAGATTAAGAGAGTTATATTTTACGTTGATTGTCTAAACATGTATTTCCTGTCGATTTATGATGGTACTAGTTCATTTCGTCGTTGAGGAAAGGGTGTCCTGCATAAGACTTGAAAAATCATATATGATAGATATAAACTATGATCAAAGAACCAAAAATCGAAAGGAGTATGATAAGTGTAAGGAGAAGGGGTGGAAGCTAAGAAAAATTAGGGAGCAGAATCTTTCGAGTTGAGCTAATGGCTTCTCTGATTCGCTTCGTATTGAGTTAGAGACTTTAGAGAGGGAAATATCCTTCGCGCTAAATTTGTTGGTTGACCATTGTATGCAGTGTCTATTTATACATATATGATATCTAAACGAGATGTTCCTGGCACTCAGCTGAATATATCAGAGTAACGAGTAACGGACCAGAAATAAATGTCCTAACTCAGCGAATGTTTGTCACTCAAGAGAACTAGAGTCAAGTAACGGAGTAA
>JABUQX010130011.1:0-12500 GCA_015478945.1 Trachelipus rathkii
CTGACTTCATACATTCAAGTGTAAGTCAAATTTCGGTGAATTTAAACCAACTTCTTTTTTTTTGAAGTGGAGATCGATTTAGGGGCAGTGCGATTGTTGATTATATGAAATTTTCATTTTTTCACCTATATAACCCTTTGGACAGTCTAATATATATATATATATAAGTATATATATATATTATATATATATATATATTAATATTCTTATATATATATATATATCATATATATATATCTAAACATATTTAAACATTATATATTTTTTATATATACAATCCAAACAATTGTAGATTCATATGTTCTGAGTACTAGCCCTCTTTAGATTTCACTTTTTGATATATCCGTTGTTAACATTTTTTTTTTATTCAGATAATAAATGAAATGAGCATAGATAGAGTCTTAGAAAATTATAAAAGTTTTGAAGTAGCCATTTTGTCCCTTTCTTATAGGTATCATTTATTTTATGATGAAGATTGAGTTATTTTATTTAATTATTCTATTTTTTTATTTGGGGTGGGGGAAATATCCTGATGGATCCAATAACACTTTTTAGAAAAACCCAGGGGGGGGGGGGGTTGTTTAATTTATTTTATTTATTTATTTTATTTTATTTTGTCATATTTATTCTGGATTTTTTTTTCATTAGGCATGGGATGTACTGAACGAATCTGATTTTCTGAAAATATATATTTTAAAAAATAAGGCTGTTTTTCATTAACCTCAAAAAGGAATTTTCAATATATATCTGTGATATATATATATTACTATTATATATATATAATTATATATATATCATATATATATATATATATATATATATCATACTATATATATATATATATATATTTAAATTTTAACAAGAATAAAATTTCTTATAACTATAATATTCTATATATATACTATATATATATGGATATATATATAGATATATTATATATATATAATATATTATTTATAATATATAAATAAATTATATATATATATATATATATATATAGTATATATATATATATATATATATATATATATATATATAAGTGTGTGTTTGTGTGTGAATGATTTGTTTTAAAGGTTTATAGAGGCTGAGAGCCGTGTGTTGACATGCTCTTTAGAAAAGACAATCAGATATGAATATATCATATAATGATATTATGGACATGCATTTGTATTCTGTATCAGAAGAAGTCAACAGAGGCTCACTCAGCACGTTCCGAGATTTCCTCGCGTATACGCATAATGGCTCTTATGAGGAGCAGTATATGCTCCTGAAGCGGCTCTCACTATAGACTTCAGAGCAAGAGACTATTCATACTATGAGCATGTCTCATGCTTATTTTGAGATAACCAGTATAGTCGTTAACCCGTGTATCAATAGTGAGCTATTATCTCCCTCGTTTATAATATAAGCAGAGTAGTAATATATGCCCAATGTATATAGTATATATATTATATATACTTATATGTTTAAGCGTTATCCCACTGCACGGCAGAAGTCCTTTTCGCAAAAGAGGGGGCTAGAATAACTAGAGGAGATAACTAGTAACCATCCCAAACCTTAAGCTATACGCATATTCTGCTTAGTGAGTCAGACGGGGAGGGCTTTAAAAGAGGAGGATTAAATATGCTGGATAAACAGTATGACTATACAGGAGTTCCACAGAAGAAAGAGATGCTGGAAAAAAGAGGCCCACAATATTACCATAGTCAAGCTTAGGGTTGCTAAATATTCAACAAAGTTCATTGTCCGAAGATAGAGCACCAACGAGGCGGTACAGCTGAGGTGTGGAATGCAGAAAAGGTTCAATTCTCCTCTCGACATGCTCACCGTGTAGTACCTGTTAGAGTAACAATATTAGTGGCGCCAACGTCACCTTGGAAAGATAGAGGATGAAAAGAATTTGCAAGTAGGGTGTAGTTCATTAGTCTTTTAACCTTAGACTCAACCCATCCAAGGGAAAAGTGGAATCGGAGTCCTCAAAATGTTAGTTACCTGTTGTCACACATGATACAAGGGGCTTAAGATAAAGACCCACTTACCCTTATATACATCTTGGAGTAACTGTTCATACAAAAAAAAATTCACGCAACCTGAACAGAACTTTCAGCTTCTCAGAGTCCACAATAGCAGCAGTTGTGATGTGAGGTTTCCAAGGCAATTTGTTGTTTATGTTCAGACCAAGAATGTTTGTGTTATTAACAGATGAGACGTTAGAGCCTTCGAAAGAGATAAGGAATTTCTGAGGTGTTTTTGAGATGGAGATGTGAAGAAGTTGAGATTTTAAAGAGTTAAGTTTCCAAAGGATGGGCAATCCACAACTACCGGTAAACACCATTCAGATCAGCAAGAATAAAATTGGAAAACTGAATTCGAGAAACAAGTCTAGATGTAAAAGAGGGAGAAGATTTTAAATAAGTAGAATAATGGAGAGTTGATTCGTTGGCATAATAGTGAACAGAGTTAGAAGTGCAAATAAGAAGATCCTTGAGGAACACTAAAATTGACAGAAAATGAGGAGGAGGTCAGTAGTATCCTCCAGTCCGAACCAACTTTTCTATATAAATGATATAGAGATATATAGCGGGCCTTTATGTGTGTGGTTGTATATTATATATTAGCCCGAAGGGCTATTAATTCGACAAACAGACAAAACCCGAAGGTTTGGTTCTGTGTTTGGTTTGTATTATTATTTTTTTATTACGTGTCGCCGCTGCGGCGCATACACATAGCGAATATCTACGATTATATTTAGTTATTATTAGTTCGAAGAAATTGAGAATCACAGAGTGATCTCAATTTCGAGCTCGTAACTGTGGGCTCCGTACTCCCGTGCTCCGATTCTGACTCGCTGACTTCCTGGCTCCGACTCTTGGCTTCCGGCCCGTGCTCCGGTTCACGGTTCGGTAAGGTTCAACCATCGGTTTAGTGTTGATCTGTCTGGTATTTATTATTATTATTATTCTTATTATTTATTATTATTATTATACTATTCTTCATTATTATTATTTTTTATTTATTTCTTGATGGTTCTTCTTCGCATCCGGTTCTGAGTCCAATATATGTCTACTGGGTTGGGTTATCCGTTATGGGGTTAAATTTTGAGGGTGTTAGGATGGGGAGTAACCTCTGACGTAGACTGAGGGTTATCGTCCCGTGGGTTCTCCGAGGGGACCCCCACTCACCTTAAAAAATCGAAAGTGTTTTCGTAATTGGTGAAATTTTGGTGAGAGGATTCAGAGTTGAGTTTCTAGAAAAGACTTGTATGGGAATCTGAGAGAAGTTGGCTCCGGCACCGGTGCTTGAGCCACTGCGGTGCCGAGCGTTAATAAACAGTCGTATAACAACAATGTTGGTGTCTATATATAGGGTTATTGAGACCGTAGAACTCGAATATGATGGTTATAAATCCGTATAGGGTGCCTAGGACCCCCATTATGGGTTCCGACTGAAAATACAAAGAGCACAGAGTGCAGAAAAAAAACAAAGGAGGAATGAAAGAAGGATGAGAGATGAATAAAAGAAGGAAAAGAATGGAGAAAGGAAATCTGAATGCTATAGAGTTTGAGTTGGAATGGAGCCACATGCAGGCACCAGTGCATGGCTGGGATATTATATTTGTATAGAATAATACAATGGTGGTGTTAGAAATATATGCTATAAGGAAATGAGATCTCGACTAAGGGTTGGTTTTGAGGTTCCAACCAATGGTAAGATGGTAGCGTCAATCAAGACTCCTGGTCGATCGGGGGCGCGCGGTCCGCAGCCGGACACCGCGCAGAGTCCGCCGCGAACCGCGCGCGGGCGCGGCGTCCAGGCGCGAATCCGACGCGTGTGCGAGCCCCCTCCAGGCAGACGCGCGCCCGCCGGCGCGAACCGACGCGGGAGGGGCGCGTGCGCGCGCCCCTCGCATCCCGCATGTATGATCCGATACGAGAATGCAAACGTGTTCTGTTTTCAACTTAATTTTTTTTTTTCAAAATTTATTATTTTTTATTTTATTTTTAATATATTTTTTGTTTTTACTAAAAAACAATTTTAATTTAAGACTTTTCAATGTTATGATACATAAAAAACTTAACATTTTACAATACCGCGCTCAATCAGAAATGCAAGTAAATATACATCATCCCAACACTTGGTCATTCATCCCAACCGACGCCCTCTGTCCATATTGAATCTATCTTTGATTCCTTATTGATCCCATTGTTCTATTGATCTATTGATCTTTGATTCTATTGATTAGGGTCAAATTTTTTACTAAAATTGTCATGTTTTACATACCTAAATCAGTAAGAATCAAGTAAATCAAGCCACCGGACTCCTCATGTCCTATATGATCTATTGTCTATTGTCTTTGTCCTTGTCTATAGTCTTTGTTTAGGTGTTTATGACTAAATATGTCGGAATTTTACATCCTATCGCATATGTTAGCCCCCAAAACAGCTTCCACCCTAACCTCCCTGTTCCTTTGTCATATTGTACTATTGATATTCTATCATTGATCCTTTGTTGGTCTTTTTTTTTCTAAAATTGGTACGTTTTACATACCCTAATCAGTAATCAGTAAAATCAACCACTGGTAGCCCCCCTCGTGCCAGTTGTGTCGTATTGTCCATATTGATCTTTGATCTATTGATGCTTTGTGGCTTATTGTTCTATTGTAGTTGATCTTTGATTCGTCTATATTTTTCTTTGTTACACTGATTCTTGGGGCACATAGAGCGAGAACGTTTTTATTATTTTAGCCTTTATAATAAGTGCAAACTTAGTATCGTTACGCATATAAATTTTTAGACTCTTTTTTCGTTTTTTGCTTAATTAAACCTATGATAATACAGGTATAACACCCTAAATTGACTGTGGTTGCAACAGATATCCCAGGCGCGGACCTAAGGTCTTAACAATATTGAACATCTTTATTTTAAACAGATGTTACACTTGCTCATAAAATCTAATGCGAGAGGTCAGGAATTCTTATATTATTTTTATATCTTATATCACAGCTTATTGTAATGTCCATGTTTTTGAACACATCCTATGGGTATTGAGGATGCCCCGTCTGTCATTTCACAGCGGTTCTCGGCGTCCTTTTCTTTCGTTTCCGAGGCGTTTTATTTTTTATCTTCATCATTAATAATTCAAGTTTATTTTCGTACTCTGTCATCTCGATGATTGGGGTTCCTCCGCTGGATTGGGTGCTAAGCTTTGTCCAATTTGAGATTCAATCCTAATGTCCCTTTTCTTAGAATATTGAGATGATAAGCATTACAGGCTGAAAGATCAGCAGTGAGATCGTATGCATATAAATTACTGTTTTCAGCATAATTCTTGAGATCTACGCCTGTACCGTTATCACTGCAAGATACAGTATTGGCAAATAAATCGTAAAAAGGACGTGAGCATTGAGAATGTGAGTCTTCATATATCATCTCATAATCACGACCGTATGGTTGACCATTCACATGTAAACTGATCCCTCTAAGTCCGAAATGGGTAAATTTAAAGGCGGACTTTCCATAGTTTCCAGAATAAGCATCGTGTTCTACAATTCCTATTATTACCTTCTGAGGTAAGCTACCATTGACGATGTTAGGTATATTAATACTTGATAAGCCTTGGGTAAAGTTAAAAAATTTAGTCTCAATTCTCTTGATTGGATATTTTGCTGTATCGGTCAAAAGAGATTTCTCTATTTCCATATGTTTAAGGGGAGATAATTTCACTTTACGTATATAAAGATAAGCATCCAGTAATTTAAAGATAGGCTTTGGTGCCGTAGTTGTTGCTAAAAGAGCACTTTTAACATTAAGAGCAAATTCAGGTGTGGATCTAGTTAACCTGATACGAGTGTCCACTGATGGTAGAATAAGTCTTTCCTGAGAGAATATATCACCATTTACCCGTCCATAATATTCATAGGTGTTATTTTTAGATTTACCAGCATGGGTCCTGTGGTTCTCTACATCTTTTAAATTGTAATATCCAGATGATTGGAGATGAGACTCCTTTGCATCTTGAGAATAATTTAGTAAAGTTTCAATATAACTTCGATAAGGGTAACTTGCTGCTGATGCTCCTAGAGATGTTTCATTTAAAAATACCTCAAGTTGATTAAAACACGTATACAGGAAATTTGTCTCTGTGGATACTATGTGATCGCTTCCTGTGAGATCTGACCCATCTTCGTTTACTAACTTAGTCTTCAGATATAAAAATACATTCGATGGGTCAAGATATTGGTCAGATGTACCAGGGATATTGAATTCGATAGGTACATCTGTATTTGTGATTGCATGAACAGGATTAATACTAATAAAGTGGGATTCACTCACACTGATCTGTGTAGGGTTCACAGAGAAGAGATCCAATTCACTCTTACAACAGTCAGGGCTGGAGGGATGAAGGAAATGCATCTTGCTGGTACAATCACTGGACGTATAATGATGAGAGATCTGTTTAAACATTCCTTATATACAAAATAGTTACAGGTTGCCTGTGTTTATGTGAAATAGTTGCCATTCAGCATCATTATTAAAGGGCAAACACATCAATACACTTTTTCTTTAATGGTCCTTTCCTATTCCTCTTTATAGGTTTTTTTACGATGACTTACTCCTTGACCAGTCATCTTACGTCGTATTTTTCGTTTAACATCATCTAACATTTCATCAGAAGCATCGGCTAATCGACGTTTTACAGCTGTTCGAGGGTCGATACCGCCCATAATATCCTGGAAAGTATCTATACCTGTCCTAGCTGCTTTTTTAGCGAGGTATTTGCCTCCTGATTTAAACAAAGGGATAGCACGTCTGAACAACGAAGCAAAAAATCCACCTAAACCATACCCTCTCTGCATTCTTGAACCCCTGAAGACTCGTTCTCTTTCCATTATTATTATTTAACGGAGCTTCCTTCTAATGTGTACTTTACACACTGCTGTCCCGCTTGTGAATGGATATGGTTTTCCCTCAACATCTCTTATATAAACACGAATCGAACTCAGTTGGGTCTTACTCAGGGGTAAGTAGTGAACATTAGGAAAACTTATAACTCTTTTACCTTTAGGAAAATGAACTACTCTTAACAAAGAGGCTTTAGTATTCCCTACGTACTGATGGTCTATAATATCTGTATAAACATAGGCCATACCAGGATCTTGAAATATCTTAGAAGGGTCACATACAAAATGTAATGAACTCTCGGTGTCATTTTTTGTGACATACTCTTCCATCGTTGGTATATAACGCGTTAGATCCTTTAGAGTTGGTTTGATATTATTTCTCGATGTTTTGTTTACATATGAGTAATGACAATTACGAAACCACCCTGAAGGACTGAACATAAATAAACTTTTATCATTCAGGTTTACTTGAGCTTGAGATTTTAAGGTGATTAACACGTTATCTTCGTTAACGGATTTATTAACAAGAAACACTAAATCTTTACATAACTGACCTGCTTCAAATTTTTTGTTTAAATCTAGGAATACATCGGTAACCGATTTATAGAAACCACTGTTTATATAATATCTTTCAAAGAAATATTCTTTGTCACCTCGTTTGAGGACTGGCATATTAGCTTTAATTTTTAATACATTTTTAACATTATCAACATTTCTAAATATCGAAAACGCCAAATATGATTCAGGTCTATTCTCTATATCGGCATCCAGTATCATTTCACTTAATCCAGCTTCATACATTTCTCGATCAAAAGTTATAGGGTTCAATAATTGAGTTGTATAGTCTGATATTTTATTTTCCGGATGTAGATCCATAGAAGCCGATGAGGGCAGCGTTAAATAGAAATGATCTTCACTCTCCATGTTCCCAACGTAAACTGATCAATGTTTCTTAATTTCACTAGCATTTATATACCTGTTAAACTTCATTGGGTAACCTACCCATTTGACAAGATACTGTTTATTTTTACCTTTTCCTTTAGATCCTAATATTTTTTCTATTTTATACTCATGACTCTTAGGATCAAACCGTATTTTCTGTATTTCTTGTTTATAGAATCCTCCTTTTATTTGTTCCCCGTCTAAATCCTCTAGATAGTATAATTTTAACTTGTCTCTAGGGAATTCTCTGATAGTATCTACTTTAAAAACTTCTCTCGACCATCCTGCTTCATACCCTTTTCTGAAATTTTCGTCAGTCCTGGATACTCTTACATAGTCTCCTACTTTAATGCCTGTGTTATCTTTTATTTTTCCCTTTGGGTTGATGGGTACAAATGGTTTTGTCTTTACCATCTCTAGAGGGGTATTCTTAAGTGTTCTATGATGAGACCGATTATAAGAGTACGCCAAGTCCTGTAGTATATCTATATATTTAAATGTATTCATCTTCGTAAAATACCTATGCATTCTTTCTTTTATAGTTCTTTGTACTCTTTCAACTATTGCGGCTTTATTAACTGAAAATGTGTTGTAATACCCTATGTCATACTCAGTAACTAGTTCTTGAAACTCTTTACCTAAAAATTCTGAACCTTTATCAGTCCATATCATTTGAGGATATCTGCCTTCTTCATTTATAATTTCTCTGACTGCTGTAGCAACAGTCTTTGATTTTTTATCTTTTAAAACCCTTAACCATAAGTATCTGGAATATACATCTATCACAAAAAGAATATAGTGATACCCCTCGTTGTAAGATTTATATTTTATCATATCGGTCAAGTCTAGTTGCCATACGCTATCTAGATGTGTTGCTATGGTTTTCCGTGTCGGAAATTTTTTTCGTATAGGTTTATGAAGGGTAAACGCATCCTCACCCTCTAAATATTTTTTCAATTCTTTTTTATCAATTTGTGGGAACTTTGAGGCAAACCTTGAAAAACCCCCGTAACTGTATGGCTGTTTCACATCGAAGTAATATTTATCGACCGCTTCCTTAGCCTCCATGATTCACAATGACATTAACAATAAAAATTATATTCATTTATACTGAAAGATGATATAAAAAAAACCAAATGTATATATAAAATATTTTATTTTTAATTACAAAATAATATTAACTATTTTAAATTACAAGTCTAAAAACATAGCAAATGTATACAAATATATAACATAGGTTATATGTATAATTTTAAATTACAAATAATACAGTCATATAAAAATTATGAACTAATCCATTTTGATGCGATATGATGTTTTTTTTCTTATTCTACCTGCACTTGAGCGTAATGCGTTTCTACTTAGCAACTTAAATCTGGCCGATGCAAAAGAAGTACCAGAAGGACTCGCATCTGGTCTAGGAGACATTGGAATATTATCCAAATCCGCTAATCTTTGTTTATTCATGATTAAACTTCTCGGAAAATTAATAGTCTGAAGTTCTTGTTTGATCCTGTTCCATCCTGTTACAGGAGTCTTCTTCCAATCACGCGAGAGATCGGATATCAAGTCAACAATATTCGAGCCAAGTATTGTTTCCCCGTCAATAATGATTTGACCGAGTTCGTTCCATGTAATCTGATCTTTTAAAATATTATATAGAGCTATACCCGTTTTCTTACTCCTCATTGGTAAGCTTTCCTTGAGTACATGTTTAAAATTGTCTTCTCTTTTCACCATAGGCTTAGTATCTGCTACTAGAGCTGAATCTTCTTTAGGTGAATTTAATAAAACTTTTAGATCTACTAATTTTTGTATAGCATTTTGATATAGGATTCTTTTTCATGAATGTTAACCATCAGAGTTTAATTTTTGATGCAGTTCCTATCCTCGTAATTATTTATCTGTTCAACTTGAGGATCATATAAACTCAAAGGCTGCTGTTGAATCAATGGGTGATAAGGATTATATCCGATCTGATGCTGCTGAATGTCTGATTGAGGCTGTACGAACTTGTTGTTGTTTGTTGTTGTTGTTGTTGTTGTTCCTGTTGTTGTTGTTGTTGTTGTAGTTTGTTGTTGGCATTTGTTGTTGTTGTTGTTGTTGTTGTTGTTGTTGTAGAGGTAGGGTTCCTGTGTTATATTTCATCTTCTCATAATCGCTGTAGGGTAAAACCACTACCTTCTTCATCATTGAGCAAGCCACTTGGTTATCAAAGGAGCTATAACGGAAAAGAGTAAAGGTAGGAATACACCTCCGCGCTTTCTGTATTAGCTTCTTTTTTATTTTTAAGTTTTCTTACGTTACCAGCAAGTTTTTTAATGATGTTTCTATGACGACGTAACTTTACCTTCTGAGGTCTGTTTAAAGGAACATTTCCTTTTATAAGATTTAGGCATACTTCTGCTATACATTGTATGAATTTTTCATCTTCACAGATCAGTTTACGTTTTTCAGAAGGTTTCAAAGTTTTAAAATTTTCTCATAAGAGGTAAATACTCTGCTACTAAATCACTCATTATTCAGGTATGTATACTGTCTCAATCTCGTTAGGCAAGATATTTGTACGCAGTAACACTCTATGCGTGTTCTTAGGATGAAGTTCACAGAGTAAATAACCGTGAGGTATAGATGTAACTTCTTTATATACTTTTAGGAACTCTTTACGTTGAGTAGGAAACATTTGGGTAGCCACAACATTAACCTGACTCATATCCCTTCTTTGCCCGAACAAGATTAAATACTGTGTGTTTAAAGACACATCACGCATATACTTATTCTGATGAAAGATATTCTGCGTTATAAAAAATACTGTGATGTTTAAATGATGAGAGTAAACTGTGAAAGTTTCTGCTATATCCTCATTCAATTTATGCATCAAATCATCAAGGATTATAATTTTATGACCTGGTAAGCATTGAAGAGCTTTTATGTCATATAACCCTTCGTGAAATTCGATTACATCTTTGTAATCTTTAAACTTTTCTTGGTAAACACTGTAACACCATATGATTTTAACAGGTTGTTGTTCGAAAATCTCAACCTCTTTTAAAATGTTTAATAACAGAAAGGTTTTCCCACAACCTGTAGGACCAGACACAAGACAAGTGGCAGGAGTTCGGAACATAAATTTACCAACGTCCATTCTAGATTGACCCCCGAACACTAATGAATAAGAAAAGGGTTGCACTTATGTTATAAAGGCTTTAAAATAAAAACTTGTTTTCTTTTCCTGCTTTTTTATCCCAAGAACTTATTTATACCTAAAGAAAATATGACTTGAATCATAGATCATAGATCAATAGATCAATTAGAATCAATAGATCAATAGATCAATAGAATAATAAGATCAATAGATCACAACTGGTCACGAGGGTTGTTGGATGGTGGTTTGTTTACTGATTTACTGATTTAGGGTATTAAAACGTTTACAATTTTAGTAAAAATTTGAACTTTAATCAATGATCAATAGATCAATAGATCAATAGATCATTATATCAATAGAAGGTAGGTTGGGTGGCTTGATTTACTGATTTACTGATTAGGGTATGTAAAACGTTACCATTTTAGTAAAATTTGACCCTAATCAATAGATCAATAGATCAATGATCAATAGATCATAGATCAATAGATCATATATGGACAGGAGGGTAGGTTGGTGGCTTTGATTTACTGATTTACTGATTTAGGGTATGTAAAAACGTTAACAATTTTTAGTAAAAAATTTGACCTTTGAATCAAATAGATCAATAGATCAAATAGATCATAGATCAATAATCAATAGATCAAATAGATCATATATGGACAGAAGGGTGGTTGGATGATGGTATGATTTACTGATTTACTGATTAGGGTATGTAAAAATGTAAGTTTTTTATGTTATAAACATGAAAAGCTTTAAAAATTTTTAATTAGTAAAACAAAAAATATATTAAAAATAAAATAAAAAATAATAAATTTTTGAAAAAAATTAAGTTGAAAACAGAACACGTTTGCATTCTCGTATCGGATCGTACATGCGGGATGCGAGGGGGCGCGCGCACGCGCCCCTCCCGCGTCGGTTCGCGCCGGCGGGCGCGCCTGCGGGCGCGCACACGCGTCGGATCGCGCCTGCGGGCGCGCGCACGCGCCGGTTTCGCGGCGGATTGCACTGGCTGGCGCGTCTGCGGACGCGCCCCCGCATCGACCAGGAGTCTGATGACGCTACCATCTTACCATTGGTGGAACCTCAAACACCCTTAGTCGAGATCTACATCCTTATAAGCATATATTTTAACACCACTATTGTATTATTATACAAATATTTACTATCCCAGCATAGCACTGGTGCCTGCATTGGCTCCATTGTCAACTCAAACTCTATAGATTCAGATTCCTTCTCCATTCTTTCCTTCTTTTATTCATCTCTCATCCTTCTTTCATTCCTCCTTTGTTTTTTGCACTCTGTGCTCTTTTTTTTCAGTCGGAACCCATAATGGGGGTCCTAGGCACCCTATACGGACTTATAACCACACATATTCGAGTTCTACGACCTCAATAACCCTTTATATAAGAACACCAACATTGTTGTTATACGGACTGTTTATTAACTCGGCAATGCCGCAGTGGCTCAAGCACGCGGTGCGCGGAGCCAATCCTCAGATTCCATATCAAGTCT
>JABUQX010130011.1:17500-20000 GCA_015478945.1 Trachelipus rathkii
ATTGATGCCTCAACTTTGAAGGTTCATCTTTGATGACTCATCTTTGATGACGTCATCTTTGATACCATCTATATTGATGATTCATCTTTTGATGAAATCCCGTTTTGATGGCTCAATCTCTACCCTACATCAAAGAACAGAGTTAATATTAATGTCTACCCTATGTTATAAGCTGATCACCAGGACGCAGCATGATCTCTCCGCGTGAAGTCCCACGAACCCGCACCCGCAGGTGCGACCCGCCGTGTCCCCGCCCGCCGCGTTCCCGCCCGCCGCGTTCCCGCCCGCCGCGTTCCCGCCCGCCGCGTTCCCGCCCGCCGCGTTCCCGCCGCCGCGTGCGCCCGCAGGCGCAATTTCCGCGTTCCCCCGCCCGCCCGGCGTGCGTCCGCAGGCGCAATTTTCCCGCGGAATGAAAAATATATACTATGAGTCATTCATTTTTATTTCAAACTTAAACATTTCAAAGAATTTTCAAATATACTATGAGTCATTCATTTTATTTCATACTTAACGCATTTTTATTAAAAACTTTTCGCGAACCTAAAACTTGTAACTCGTTAGTCATCTTTTTATATTTTTACTTAATACTTTTAATTGTATAAATTTAAAATTGATGGTAAGAAGAAAAAACAGAGTGTCTGATGTTATAACATTTTATTACTACATTGTACTGAAAATTTTATTAAAAACATTAACATTACATACCTTAAAGCAGTAAATCAGTAAATCAATAGAGATGTTACCTAACACCTAAGGGATTAGTATGCTTTTGTTTTACTGCTTTACTGCTTTAACTCATGTTTTACTGCTTTAACTTTCTGCTTTATTGCTTTAACTCATATGTTTTACTGCTTAACTCAATACATTACATACTTAAAGCAGTAAAATCAGTAAATCAATTAGAGGTGTTACATAGCAACAAGGGGTTAGTATACTTTTGTTTTACTGCTTTACTGCTTTAACTTTCTGTTTTACTGCTTTAACTCAATATCATTACATCCTTAAAGCAGTAATTCAGTAAATAATAGAGGTGTTACCTAACACCTAGGGATTAGTATGCTTTTGTGTTTAACTGCTTTACTGCTTTAACTTTCCTCTTTACTGCTTTAACTTTCTGCTTTTCTGCTTTAATTGTTATGTTTTACATACCTAAAGCAGTAAATCAGTAAATCAATAGAGGTGTTACATAGCAACAAAGGGATTAGTTTGCTTTAACTTTCTGCTTTACTGCTTTAACTTTCTGCTTTTACTGCTTTACTGCTTTAACTTTCTGCTTTACTGCTTTAACTTTCTGCTTTACTGCTTTAAATTTCTGCTTTACTGCTTTACTCAATGTTTTACTGCTTTAACCTCATATATTTATTAACATTTTGTTTTTTATTTTGTTTTAATACTTTTTATTTATTTTATTATTATTTTTATTTAATTTTATTATTATTTTTATTATTTTATTTTTATTTTTATTATTATACTTAGTGTTATTTACTTCATACCTATTGTTATTAATTATTTAACGGACACATTCACTATGACACTTACATTTACCCATAGACACTTACATTTACACTTATACACACGCGGTCACACACACACACACACGCACACTACACTTACACACACAACACACCATCACACACACACACACTTACACTTATACACACATTCCTATGACACTTATACACACATTCACTATGACATTTACATTTAGCCATAGACACTTACATTTACACTTTATAACACACACACACACACACACTCACCACACATGATTTTACTTACACTCAACACACAGATTTACTACACACGCCAGATTTAGTTACACTCCAACAGATTTACTTACACTCACACACAAATTTACTTAATTATTATTATTTAACACACACACACCCACACACACACACACACAACACACACACACACACACAATTACTTACACTGCACACACAGATTTACTTACACACGCAGATTTACTTACGCACATATAACGTATAATTTATTAACATTTTAATGTTTTAAATTAAACACGTACATTTATATTACTCATTCAAATATAACTAAAATTTTATTTCAAAGTTTCTTAAACTTCTATAATAAATCAATCATTATCTTTTGAATCAAAGAAATTATTATTACTTTAATACTTTTTGTTTATAAATTTTATAAGCTATCAAAGTTTTAAATACTTTTACTAAATTTTATGAATTTTATTAAATAACATATACTTTACCGTACCTTAAAGCAATAAATCAGTTAAATCAGTAAGGTCAGCCCCTAGCACCCCTCTACACCAAGCTATGCCACGTTATGTTCTATTGACTTACTGCTTTACATCATCTTTAGCCATGTAATAAGTATAAAAATAACAAAATAAGTTCTCTGCTAACATAACTTTTATTAAAATCTTTCTAGTTCTTATTTTAAAAATAACAATTATTCACTTACATTTATATTATTCGCTCGATGTTAACTAAAAATATTTCAAAGTTGTTTAAATAATTCG
>JABUQX010130012.1:0-28754 GCA_015478945.1 Trachelipus rathkii
TATAGTTATATATATATTATATATATATACTATATAATATTATCCACTCCCATTTGATAGCTATATAGGATATAGTATATGATAATAAATTAGTATATATAAATTTATATATAATAATATATTTATACATAATATAATAAATATATAATATATTATAAACGTACAATAGTAAATTATATATATTATCATAGTATATATTTATATAAGCAATATTAATATAATTATATAATATATGTATATTTTATATATTATATATATTTAAATATATATAATATATATATATATTATATATATATATACTATATTTATATATATCATATAGATATATATATATATAGTATGTGATTATATATATATATGAGAGTAATATAATATATATATAGTATATATATATATATATATTATATATATATATATATAATATATATATATATATATATATAATAATATATATAATATATATATATATATATATATAACTATATATTATATATAATTATATATTATATAAATATGATTATATATAATATATATATATATATATATATATATTTATAGTATAATATTATATATATAGCTATAATATATAATATATTATATATATATTATATAAGGCCAGCGTCTGTTTATAGCCGCCATATGTATCTTAAAAACTAATAATGCTCAGTAATACGGAATACATTGCTGGAAATCCTGGTCCCAAAGTAGGGCCCTGAGAACTGGAGATAACTATGGAAAAAAAAAAAAAATAAAAAAAAAAAAAAAAAAAAAAAAAAAAAAAAATAAAAAAATTTATATATATCTCACCGTCTCAAAAACTACAATAGCTACAGCGAATAATGGGAATATCATTTTCATACATACTGGGAAAAATATATTGAAAGAAAATGGTAAAAAAAAGAAAAATTAAAGAAAAAAAAAATATATATGTAAAGTAATTATAAGTAATAGATTGAACAGGCTATTTAAGAGACGCTTGTTATTGGTTTAGTCGTTAAAAATAAATAACTGTTCTATTTAGATTTGCCTTTATATAAAAAGAAGTACGGCACATAGGGGGGCTCGCAGCCGGACGGGGAACATAGGGGGGACGTTTTCCATACCCCGTAGGGGCAAGGGGCGGAGGAACGCCCCGCGATCACGCCAAATACCAAAAAGATGGCGGGGGGTTTTCCGGAGACCCTCCCGGAGGTGGGGGAATTAGTCCTACCCCGTCGTTCCCCAAGGCCGACGAGAGACCCGACTCCTGCAATTCGTTGCGGTATACCCCTTGGGGTATTCTTTAGTCAAACAGAAAAAAAAAAATTTAAGTGATAAATCTCTATTTATTTTAACGATAACCAATAAAAGGTCTCTAAAATATGGCCTTCTAATCATATTACTAAATTATTACAATAATTTTTTTTTTTTAATTTTTTTTTACATTTTCTTATGTGAAATGTTTACCAGGATTCCAAAAATGTATGCCTTTTCGCTGTAGCTGGTGGATTGTAGTTTTTGAAGATATGGTAATTTTTTTTTTTTTTTTTTTGTTTTGTTTTTTTTTTCAGTTGTCAGGGCCTACTTTTGACGCAGGAATTCCAGCATATGGAGTCAGATTCCGTTTTACTGTAGCTTAATAGTTGTTTTAAGATACATATGACCGGCTAATACAGACGCCTGACCCATATATATTATATATCGATATATATAATAATACTATATATAAATATAGTAGTATATATATATATATTAATATATATATATATATATATATATATATATATTATATATATTATATATATATATATATATAATTATATATATACTATATATATATATATATATATATAGTAATATATATTATATATATAGTATATATATATATATAAATATTATATATAGTAGTATATATATATATATCAGTATATATTATATATATATATATATATTATAGTATATATATATATATATATATATATATACGTATATATATAATTATTTATATATATTAATATATATATATATATATAAATATATATATATAGTATATATATATTATATATATATATATACTATATATATATATAGATACTATATATATATATATATATATAATATATATATATATATATAGTATATATTATATTATATATATATATATATTAGTATAGTATATATATAAATATATAGTATATATATTATTTTATATATATATAAATATATATATATATATAGTATTATATATATATATATAGTATATATATAATATATATATATATATATATAATATATACTATATACGTATATATATATATATATATTATATAATATATGTGTATAGTATATTATATATAATATATATATAGGCCAAACTAAGAAGTTAACACCGCATCATATCTCACAAAACTAAGAATAGGTAAACATAGAAAACTGATAAACATATATGGAATCTGCGTATGAAATTTGTACGGGGGGAAAATGAAAAAAAAAAAAATTTTTTTTTTTTTTTTTATTTTTTTTTTATATCTCCAAACTCGATAGTGGAAGGTAAACTAATATCAATAATGGATTAAGCGTGTGAAGATATTATGATATAAAAAAAGCAAAAATTTTTTTTTATACCAATAACATATTTGGAATCAGCATATGAATTTTTTTAGGGGCTCGGCCGACGGTGGGACAGAGGGGGGGACGAAGTCCCCCCCGTCGTCCGCCGGGAGGCCGAGGACCCCGACCTCTTTTGCATCTTGCGCGTTTACCCTGGGTTATTTCTTTAGTTAAAAAAAAAAAAAACAATTTTTTTTTATCGCATTTTTTTTTTAACAATATTTTTTACGCTGATTCTAAATATGTTTTAAGTTTTCTTGTACCTATCATTAGTTTGGAGATATTAAAAAAAAAATTAAAAAAAAAAGTTAAAAATTTATTTTTTTTTTCATTTTCACATACAAATTTCATGACGCTGATTCCATATATGTTAGCAGTTTTCTTGTACCTATCTTAGGTTTTGAGAGATGTGATGCGGGTAACTTCTTTAGTTTCACCCATATATATATATATATATATATATATATAATATATATATATATATATATATATATATAACATATAATATATATAATATATATATATATATATATATATATATAATATTATTATATATATATATATAGTATATATTAATATATATATATATATATATTATATATATATATTATATATATATATACTCCATATAGTATATATATATAATACTATATAGTATATAGTAGTATTATTAATGAACTAATTAGTAAGGTGTATAGGAGAGTAAGCTCACTAATATGACACCTATATATAATATATATATAGTAAATACCAATATGTATACGTTATTATAAGTCACTAAGGGTGATGAAGGTATCACTAACGTATATATATATTGGAGAATATGCTATATATATGTATATATATATATATATATTACGTATATATATATATATATATATACTATATATATATACTACATATATAATATATATATATTATATATATAATATATATATATATTATATATAGTATATATATTATAATATATTATATAATAGTATATACTATATATATATTAGAGATGATATATATATAGTATATATAGTTATACCGTATAGTATATAGTATAGTATAGTAAGATTATATATACTATATATATATATATAGTGTATATATCTCCGTATATATATATATATTATATTATATGTATAGTATATATATTAAAGATAATATAGTACCGGAGGAGTATGGAGCTATATATATATATGTTATGGTGTATAGTATAGGAGCTACTCGGAATAGGCTATTAACCAGGGCTATTTTTAACCGTTGTTATGTTTTTTCACTACTTTTGAATGTCTTTCAATGCTCACAGTGGGATACGAGATCGTGCAATACAGAGCGCCAAGGGACCATAGGTTTACTCGTAACATATATGAGGGTTTGGGGGACAGGAGGTATTTGGGTTTCTTGTTACAAGAGATTTAGGGAAGGGAGAGAGTGGGGGGAGATTTTTAAAAGAGAATCGCATTCGGGCTGAATTTAAAAATGAGCGCGATGTTATTCGATCACTCCCCCTTTTCCATCCCGCCTTTTCCATCCCCCTTTTTCTCTTTCAAATGTTTCCCGCCAGATTGCTTAAATAGAATATATATTATATATATATAGTATATAATATATATATATATATGAGGCTTCGGATAGTATATGAGGGTATCGTGATATATTACAAATCACGGCAAGACAAGTGGAATATCTGTATATAAGTTTATATATATTATAAGGTGGACAAATCACGAAAGTTAATAGTAGATAAATAGAATAACGTTTAAATCACAGTTTACTTGTCTATAATATAATATATATTATACTCATATATATATATATATATATATATATATATACTATACTATTAAGTATATATATTATATATTATATTATATAGTATATTTTATATATATATATTTATAGTTGTTAGTGAGTATATAGTAATATATATTACCGTACTATATATATTATTATAATATATATAGTTATATATATATATATATATATATACTACCTATATATTATATATATCTATTATATATATATATATATATGAGTATTATATATATATAGGTATATATATATATATATATATATTAATATATATATATATAATGTAGGTAGAATATTAATATATATATAATATATATATAGTATATATATAATATATATATATATATATATATATATATAGTATATATACTATACTATATAGTACTTTTATTACTATTACGTATAAGTTATATATATAATATATGAGTGGATGTATGTAAGAGAGTTACTAATTATATATATTAGTATGTATATTATATATAGTATATATGTATATAGTAATATATTATTATATAGCTATATATGAGGAGATATAAATAGATAGACCTACTATATATATTGACTTAAGGTATATATGTAATATGAATTATATATATAGATATATATAGATATATATATATAGTTTGTATATATATATATAAATATATATATATATATATATATATGAATTATATACTATTTATATATATATGTATAATCTGGGCGCGCCTATAATTTTTTTAAGTGCGCCTGCGCCTATGCGCATAATTTTTTTAAGTGCGCCTGCGCCTATGCGCTATATTTTTGTCACATCAATTCGCCTAAACGCCTATGCGCCTGCGAACTTTTTTCGCCGGCCGGTGGATGTTTGCTAAATTATTTGCAAAGTAAACTGTAGTGCGATAATAAAAGCATGCTTTTTAATATAGGAAGGTAAAAAACATTTATTAGTTTTTTGTAATTAAAACACCGGAAACTAATATCTACCTCTTCCTCCTACATGTCCTTGTGGTCCATGTTTTCCCCAGGAGGTCCAGTCACGAGCGGCTGCAGAAGTATTCCAAATATTTTTCAGAGATCAGTAGTTGCCATTTATTTGTAGTTAAGAACTACTGAGCTAGTTATATATATATATATTATTGTATCTATTACTTATTTATATTATATAATATATATACTATTATATATAATTATAATAATAGGTAGTATAACTATATATATATATATATTATATATATATATCTATTCATATAATTATATAATATAAGTAGTAGGTATCACAGTATAGTATATATATATTTATATTATATATCATAGAAGTATTTTTAATTCTCAAATGTAGCTTACTGGGAGAGATTTATTAACTAACTTTTTTAGTTGAATGCAAAAAATTACGTCCTCAACAACCTTTTTTTAAATCATAATGTTGTTCATTAAGTAACATTCAATGAAAAAACATTTGTATATAAATACATTTATTGTAAACAGATGCACTTTTACAAAAAATTAATGTTTACAAATAATAAATTTTTTAAAACTCGCGCTCTCGCTCACGCACACATGAAAAAAATTTTTATGGGAACTTGTTTTATTTTTCGTTTTGCTGAGTAACATTTCAATCACAACATTTGTATATATAGGCGTTGTATCGTTGTCAGCAACAATTGCCTTTTTACAATTGTAAATTTTACACATTTTACAATTTTTATCATTTTTTATCATAACGAAAAAAATAAGGTAAACATGAGGTACTGAGCCAAAAGAAAGTTCCAGCCTTGTACACGAGAAAGCAAGCAATGTCGAGATTTTTCTTATAGAATAGACAGCCAAAGTACCTCTCCGAAGATCATCAAACTTCCGGTTGACTGAATCAATGTGAGGTATCTTGAAATGTGTCTGGGTCGTTAGTCCTACATCTAAGTTGGTATCGTCCCACTTGTGCATTGTCCTCAAATTGTCCCTAACGGTTTGTGGTGGTTTGGAATCAGGCAAAAGTTTCATTAGGGTGGTACTTGGGCCTTCTTGCAGAGTTACAAAAAGATTTTTTGTTACGCTAATTTATGTGTCCTTTGCCTTTCCTTTCATAGCCCGATACGATTTGTCATACAAAGTTAGCAAATCACTTACATGATCTACTTGAACTCTCCAAACCATAGGAACTGCAAAAAGCAACATGCATCTGTTCTCTCCATTTAACCAACACCTAAGTAATACAGCACACATACCACAGTGCATGGGGGAGCCCAAGTTTTTATCCTGGTGGCCCCTATTGTTGCAACCAAAATATAATGTTTCAAAGCATATTTTTATCATAGGAGTCAATAGCTTCTTTTCTGTGAATTTCCAAAGTGTATCCTCACCACAGAATGTAACAAAACGAATCAGGTGAATTTACACCACTTCCTAACTTGTTGCCCATTACGGCACAATCACAAACTAAAAAGCACGATTGTAAGATAATACATTTAACGAAAACAAACAATGGTATGAAATAGCCGTCCTTTAAACGGTAGATCGCTCAAAAAACGTGACTGCGGTAGCTGCTTCCAACGGATTTAAATCGGCGAGTCCCACTATAGGACCGAAGCCGTACCTTGCGGCGAGCCTAACATTCCCTGTTCGTTGAAAAACTAACGATCCGATGTAACGTTCCACATGCTCATTATTATAAAATACTTTTCCAATTTTTATATCTTTGATTATCTATAACAGCAAATACTTTTTGAACATTATATGGGTAATATAGAAATATTCTCAGTCAAATTGTAAAATTTACAAAGTATCTAAATCTGAGGGACCCTAGCCTTAAAACTGGATTGCATTTTCGGAATTAGCGAAAATAAATTACATAAAGAAAAATACCCCAATTTTATAACAGGGATACAAAGATCTTGTAATGATTTATTATTAGTGTAATGAAGTGCTTGGCACATGAAACATTTGAATAGGGCAGAGGAGGGGATCCGTCTCCGTAACCGCCCGACTAGTTAATAATGATTGGAAAATAATAAAAAAATATTTGCGTCAATGCATGCACAAGCCTTATAATTAGCCAAGTAACAAAAATACTATCAAAAAGCTCATTTTTTCAAACTAAGAAAAAAAAGAAACGATTTCTATTTTTCCTCAATTTCAACATTTAATATTAATAAAAAATAGAATTAATTAAAATTATATATATAGTATATATATATATAATATATAATATAGATATATATATATATATAATATATATAGTATATATTATATATATACTATATTATTAAGTATATATATATATATATATATATATATATATAAGTTATGGTTTAGGGTTAGGTTAGGATTTGGTTAGGTTAAAGTTAGGTTGGTGGGTTAGGGTTTAACTTACGTACCTAACCTAACCTATCGGTCGTCCCTAGTGCCTAACACTATCCTAACTCATTATAAGTTTAATGAAATTCGACCGCGAATAATCTGGCTGATTGCCTCTAATTGATAATTATTGTCAATTATTGTCCATAGACAAATGTTACAGACCATGAAAATTGGGGAGGGGGCAATTATTTCATATTAGCTTCTTTAATAGCAATGGGCTTACCACCTAAAATTAATAAAATATTTTATTTCCTACGAACAAGTAAAAGAAATCCATTCCTATTAACCATAACAGGGTATATATATATATATATATATATATAATATATATATAATATTATTTATATATATATATATATATATATATATATATAATATATATTATATTATATATATATATATATATATATATAATATATATACTATATATAGCTATATATATATATATATATATATATATATATATATATAGGTGATATTTTGTTTAGAGAGGGCGACAACTATCATCGATCCATAACTCAAAACAACAATAGTTACAGGAAAAAGAATACATTGTTGGAATACTGGGCAAAATTTTATTGCGGAAACTTGTAAAAAAAAAAAAAAAAAAAAAAAAAAAAAGAAAAAATGAAAAAAAATCATATCTCAAACTACAAATAGCTACAGCGAAAAGGAATACCATTTGTTTGTGAAACTCCTTGTTTAAAAGGGAGAGGGTGGTGTCTTAGTGAAACATGTAAAAAATGTAAGTAAATAGAATAATATTTGTAGAAGTAAAGTAGAGATAAATAATTTTGGCTTATTTTTTTTTTTTAGGAGGCAGGTTGAGAGTGGGACTAAGATTAATTATAATAGTGACTATATTATTTGTAAATGGTATGATTACAACACGGCAATGTAGGGGATCGAGCCGACGGGCTGGGAACACAGGGGGGGACGTATTCCATACCCTACCCCGTGGGGGAGGGGTGGAGGAACCCCTGCGACAACCAAATACCAAAGAGCGGGGGGTGTCGGGACCCTCCCCGAGGGGGGGAAATTAGTCCTACCCGTAGGTAGTTCGCCGGAAGGCCGAGAGACCCCGACTCCTGCCATCTGGGCGGTATACCCTTGGGGTATTCTGATTTAGTAAGAGAAAAAAAAAAAGCAAAATTTAATAGAATGTCTATTTATTTTAACGAGTAACAATAAAAGGTCTCTAATAGCTCTTTAAAATCATATATACTATACAATTATAGCACTAATATTTTTATTTTTTTATTTTTTTTTTACATTTTCCTATCTAAAATTTTACCAGGATTCCAAAATGTATCCATTTCGCTGTAGCTATTGTAGTTTTTGAGATATATTATTTTTTTTCTTTTTTTTTTTTTTCTCTTTTTTTTTTTTTTAGCATTTCGATCTCAAATTGGACCAGCATTCCAGCAATGTATTCCTTGTCCCTGTGGCTAATTGTAGTTTTTGAGATATGGATTGATGAGTAGTTGTCGCTCTAAACCAAATATCACAGTATATATATATATAAATATATATATATATATATATAATTATTATATATAATTAATATATATAATATATATATATATATATATAATACTATAATATATATATATAATATATTATATATAATATATATAATATAAATATATATATATATAGTATTATATATTATATATATATTTATGGTTAATTATTAATTATTTATTTATTCATTCTTATTTATTAATTATTATTATTATGTAGTTAATTATATTAATATATTTAGATTATGCTATTATTAATTATTATTATTATTATTAATTATTATATTAATTATTATTATTATTATTATGTATTTATTAAGGTGTGATTATTATGATTAAATTTCAGATATGGGACTGTTCATATCAATCTATTTTGTCGTATTTCCCTACAAAATAAAAAAAAAAAAAAAAAAAAAAAAAGTACTTTTGAAATTTGAACGCCCTAGTAACAACAAATCGAACTGTTCGAAAAGGCTGCTTGAGGACGCGAAGAATCGTTTGACCACAATGGTGCCGAATTCAAAATTTTTGAAGTCCACCAGATTGATTGGCAAATAAAGCCCTAAAATCGCTAAAACTTAATAAAAAATATAATTAAAATGTAAATGCATCTTTGCATATACTTTTTAGAATTGTTATTAACATAAAAAGGAGTTTTAGTGCGAAAAGAGCGATAATACTGGCAACGTTGCTGCTTGTTTCCTATTTAGTGTGAAGAGCGAAATACTGGCAACGTTGCTGCTTGTTTCCTATTTAGTGCGAAGAGCGAAATACTGGCAACGTGCTGCCTGTTTGGCTATGTAGAATACGCAGCTCCAAGTTGACCTTTGCTCAGCTCGTTCTGTTCGTATTATCGTGTATGCCTCTCCCCAATCGAAATATTTTTTTGGAATGTTAATGCCTTTCACATATCAAATTAGAATTAGAAATCATAAAAAAATGAATTGTAACCCCTCAAATTTCATATATATAGGTAGTAGTAGGGTATCCGTATATTTGATATTTATATGAGCCACTATATCTATTATATATATATATATGCCATATTATAGCTAATAGTATATATAAGTAAATGTACATATGAATATATATATAATATATAATGGATGATCAACTAAATATATATATGATAATATATATAGAATACGTGTGATAATACTATATTTCGTATCATATATAATTAGTATATATATAACATAATATATGTGACCTTTTAATGTTGTTACGACGACTTCCGTCAGTTTTGATATTTTTTTTATTGCTCATTTGATCCACATGAAATTTTCAGAACGAATTTAAGTGTGGACGGAAATGGACTCAAAAATATATAGGAACTGTTTTGTTTTTATGACCTCAGATTTTTTTTTTTTATTTTTTTTTTTTTTTTTAATATATTGCTTGTATATGATCCTAACAATCAAGTTTAAGTGGTAATGGACATGATTGCAAAAGTTCGAAATATTTTTTTAAATTATTTTTTTTTTAAAAATCACATTTATATTAAATATTTTATTTAAAAAAATGAAATTATTCTTGGGATAACTGAACCCGGCAACACGGTGCATTAAATTAATAATTAATTCTTTTTTTTGTGTGTTTATTTTTTTACCCAAAAAAAAGTAAAGAAAAAAAATTCTCTAAATAATGTTTTTAGGAAAATATGTTATTAAAAGTTTTCTCTGTACCTTATCGTAGGTCTTTAGAGATATTAAAGAAAAAAAATATATAATTTCATATAAAAAATTTCTTTTGGTCTAAAACTCCATATATGTTATCAGTTTTTTTGTTCCTATCTTAGTTTTAGAGATACCATGCGAGTAGTATCAGGACGTCCGGAGCTTCACAAACACAGTGCACACATATATAAGTGATATAGGTAGTATATATATATATATATATTATATATATTAATAATATATTATATATAAGTATATATAGTATATTATATGATATTATTATAAGTATATATATATATATATAGTATATATATAGTATATATATATCATAGTATATAGATATATATATAATATAAAATAAAAAATAATACGTTTGCTATTTTTTTTAGTATTCTTGGAAAAAACGCTTATCTTTACCATATTCCGTTGTTTGGGGGATGGGGGAGGTGCTCTGGGGTTCCAATTAAATTATTAGTGACTCCATGCGTAAATAATGGGGACGAATAATAGGGCGGAGAAAGAATCAAAACAGAGAATTGTATTTATAGCCTTGAGATTTTAAAATGAGCGCCTGACTTTTTATTTTAAGCCGTTTATTCTTGTCTTTAGATTCAAACTTTTCCCGCCAAATTCAGGAACATGGTATATAACTTTCAAACCATGGTATGCCGCCGTACCCACAATATTTATATTATATATATTATATATATATATATATATATATATATATATTATATATATAATATATATTATATATATATATATATTATATATATATTATATATATATATATATATATAATATATATATATATATATATATACTATATAAATAATATATATAATAATATACGATATATATATATTATACGTATTAATTGTTTTTGGCGGAGAAACTATTGTTTACAGTAAAATTAATTCATAATGTTTTTATATCTTCCATATTTATGAAATTTTTAAATTGTTTTTTTTATAAAGTTTTTTCTTTTGTAAAGTAGATTTCCATTTATATTTAATAACATAAAACCATTTACCATTTCTCTATAGTAAAATAATCTTTAGAAATACAAATTCAATTATATGAAATTTTTCTGTATAATTTATATCTACTAATCCATAGTGGAGGTTTTTTATTAAACGTTTATAAAGTATATATATATAAGCAATTTATATATTATATAGTATATATATATATATATATATATATATATATATATCATATATCATATATATATATATATTATATATATATATATATATAGTTTGCAATAAGATTTGTTCCTAGGGAACCGGCATTTAAAGATGAATAAGAAGATGAAGCATAATTTTGGTTACATTTAATATAATGGACGTTTCGGGTATATAACGTTACCCAAGTAGTTCATAGATAATGGTATATTAGAAGTATTCTGTGTTTCATAAGCACCAAGCAGTTCATAATTATGCTAATATAAAAACTTAATACAATGAATGAACACATTAATTTAAAATAAATTAAATCTCTTATTTCGTACCTAAGATTGAGTTAGTTTTCATTTTAACAGAGAAGGCGAAATACAACTAAAGTTACGAAAAATTTTGTTTACAGTGAGAAAACAAGAACCATAACAACAAAAGTTTAACTTGTAATGGAATACTATAATAAATTATATTGAGTGAAGAGGGAATGGAAGACAAAATCCTTATTTAATATTCGGGTTTAATTCAAAAAGTAGAGAGACTGCAAGAATCTGTTTCTGTAATTTCATATTTTGTAGTTATATAAGAGTATATATTAATTGGTTAGTCTTCTAGATATTGCCAGAGATGGCTGGGATTGGAGTTGTGGCCTTGATGGGTAACGTTATATACCCGAAACGTCTATTTAATAAATGTTGCCAAAATTATGCTTCATCTTCTTATTCTCTCTCCTCTCTCTCTCTCTCTCATCTCTCTCTCGTCCTCTCATCACTCTCTCTCCTCTGCTCTCTCTCTGCTATTATATATATATGTAATACCTCACCGAAATAGTGTTTATATATAATGACTATAGTATATATTATATAATATATATATATATATATATGATATATATATATAGTATATATAATTATATATTAATATATATAATATATATATATATAAATATATATATATATATATTTAATATATAGGTGATAATATATATATAGTATATATATATATATATCTATATATATATATATATATATATATATAGTATATACTATATATATATTATATATTATATATATATATATTATATAATAAGTGTATATTAGTATATATATAGTATATAGTATATATCATATATATTATATATATATATATATATATATATATATGATATATTTATATATATATAGTATATATATAGTATATATATATATAATATATATAGTATATATATATATATATAGGTATATATATTATATAATATATATATATATATATATATATATTATATATATTTATATATATTATATATTATACTAGTATGAAGGTATTAATATATGATCAGTATATAGTATACTAACTATATATATATATAATATAATATATATAATGAATAATATGATGTTTTTTCTATTTTTTTTTTTCTTGAGAATTTGTGGCAAAGCGCCGAAGTTTTAATCAAAATACTAGGGGGTTTGGAGAGGGGAGGAGTTTTGGGGGTTAAATGTTATAAGGAGTCATGCGGTAAATAGGAGAAGTGGGGGATTTGAACAAGAGAATTGTTTTGTGGAGCACTCTAGTTGTTGTGAGAAGGTCTTTCCCAGCCAAATTGCATACCAAGGTGATATTACAGCTTTTCTGTTCACCAACACAGCACACACACACACACACACACACATCACACCACACACAGCCTATATATATATATATACTATAGTTATAATATAATTATATATGTATAGTATATCTATCCGATTATAGTATATCGTGTATTTTGTTGTAATAATGATTTATATTTATATTCTTTTTTTATATATTTTTTTGTTTTTGTTTATATAAATTAGTGTTATTGTTGCTAATATTCTTTATTTCTAAGTTTTTTTTGTAAATTTTATCTTATATGATTTTTCGGTTTTTTTTATTCTTTTGGTCATTTTTTGTAGTCAGTTATAGGTTAAGTGTGATGATATATATATATTTACTATTTGTTGTACAGTTGGTGAGCGAGACCGGAGTAGACATGTGTTGTTTATTCGTGATGATGTAGTGATTTATGAAGGCTAGTATCTTATGTTCTTGCTATGTCATTTTAATTACGTGTTGTACTTTTGCTTTCAATTTATTAATTAGTTGTTCAATTTTTTTTATTTTTTAGTATTATTCTTCATATTGTCTGAGCGGTGAACATTTCACGTTGTTCATGGGTGGGTTGCAGGAAATATGGGCAAGCGTTGGGATCCCACACTGGTTTTTTTTGTTGGCTATGTAGTCTTTGTGTTTTGACGATTTTTATTTATTTATTTTTATTATTTTTTGTTTATAGGTAGGGTGTCTTTTGTTTATATTATGTTGTTATTTATGATTTATCTTTTTTTTTAATTCGTTTGCTATATATTTGTATATTTATATTTGTATTGTTTGTTTTATATATATTTTTATTTTTTATATTATTATGTATGTTTTTCACCTGGGATATTGATTCTGGTTAGAAATTATGGGTGATTAGTACGTTGAGTTATACAGTCATGAGTTGGGGGGAAGTCGATATGAGGATCGTTTATAGATGTAGGGTGGAGATATTCTTTTTGATACTTGAAATTTTGATTTGGTTGAATGACATTATGTCGTGTTTTTGGTTTTATCTTTTTATTTATTTATAAATTATTTATATTATATAAATATATTTGTTTGTTTTAGTTTTTGTTTTAGTTTTTATTTTAGTGTTATTTTTATTTCGTTATTTTTTTGTATATATTGTATTTTATTTCTTTATTATATTTTTGATGAATTTTTTTGATTTATTGTATCATCTTTTTATATGTGTATATGTACTTTGTCTATGCCATTTTGTTCATTGTCTGTTTTTTTGGACGGATTTATGTTGGCTTATAGAGTTATAAGTTGTTGTCGAGTAGTATACTATATATAGGGTATAATAACTAGTTTATATATATGTATATATATATATATATAGGGTATATATATAGCTGAGTATGAGTAAGAGTGTATATAAATAGTGTATTAGGGGTGGTATCATTTGATTTGGTTAAGCGACAACTATATATCCGAGTCCTATATTATCACTCACATTAAACTACAATAGTTTACAGGAAAAGGAATACATTGGTTTGGAATCCTGGCAATATAGATTTTTATTGGTTGGAACTGTAAAGATAAAAAATAAGAACAAATAAGAGAGATACATAAGACAGAATGCGAGTACAAACAATGCGCATAATGAAACAATACGCTAAGCGATAGATTAGCATGTAACGTTATAGAGAGGGAAAAGGAATATACGCTCGATTTGTTTGGAGATCTCTCTATCGTAAAATTTTTATGTTTGTCGGAATGATAAATGTGAAACAATAAATTCAATATAATAAATAAATAAAGAATAAGTATTGCTATTTTTTTTTTTTAGGAGAGGGGATAATATATATATATATAGTTGGTATATCTAGTACTAGGCTCATTATTCAGCTATATATATATATATGATAATAGATATATATACGTTTAAACGACATTTAAAACTATATTAGAAGATTGCATGGCATTTATATAGCCGGTAGTATAATACTAACGCTGCTAATATGATATTATTTGTAAAGGTATTACACGGCAATGGTAGGGGGGCCGATGCCGCACGGGAACGACAGGGGGAGACGTTTTTCGATACACCCGTTAGGGGAAGGGGGCGCGGAGTGAACCCGCGACCACCCAACGAATACAGCTAAAGAGCGGGGGTTTCACGGAGAACTCCTCCCGGAGGGGGGAGGAATCTAGATATCCCCCTACCCCGTAGTTCCCGGAAGGCCGAGAGACCCGACACCCAACTCATGCCATCGGTGCGGTATACCCTTGTGGTATTCTTGTAGTAAAAGAAAAAAAAAGAAGGGCAAAATTTAATAGAAAGATCTATTTATATTTTTTTAAAAGCGAGTAACCCAATAGATGCAGTTGCTCTAAGAATAGCTCTCGCATGAAGTGCTATTCGACTTCATTTCGATAATTATTAATGTCGAGCAAGAGTAGATCAGTTGTTTTTTTTATTTTTGTTTATAGAGAGGAGCAGTTTTTCCTATTCTTAAAAGTTTACCAAAGGGAGATCTCAGAGTTGATACTTCATTTTCGCTGTAGCTAATTGTAGTTTTTTGAGATATATATATTTTTATTTTTGTTTTATTTTTTTTTTTTTTTAATGATTTTTATTTTTTTTTTTTTTTTTTACGCAATTTTCTCGCCCTAAACTTGGAACCGAGCAGTCGCAGCTATGTTATTCTTTTGCCGTGTGGGCTATTGGTAGTTTTTAAGGAAGTGGATTGGTAATGATAGTGTGTTCGCCTCGTAACAAGTTATCAACCTATATATAGTATATAAGTATATATGTATACTTATTATATATATATATATATATATGATATATGATTCGACCGTCATTCTATACTGATATAGTATTAGATATATATATATATAATATTATAGTATATATATATACTTATATATATATATATGATAAGTATATATATGAATATAATTAATACTTAAATAGCTATATATACTGACCTTAATGCTGTTTTACGACTCCGTCAGTGTTATGGTTTGTTTCCTTGTTTGTTTGTTTTTAATTAATTTTCTGAGTATATGATCCTAAACATCATTTCAGTGGTGAAACGGGACCATGATTCAATGATATATAGGACCTTTTTCGTTTTACGATTTGCACACTGATAACCTTTGTTAAGATATAGCTTAATAATGAACGATTCTAACCATGAGATTTAAGTGGTAATCGGGACATGCTTCAAAAGTTCAAAATATTGTAAATAACTAATGTTTTTGTTTAAAGAAATTAATTTTCTTAAGTAATTTTTTGTTTTTATTGTTTTTGGAGTGTTTTTTATTAAACTAGGAAGGAAGTATCCCAAGGGGGTTAACTCCGCAACTCGATAGCAAGGATGTCGGGTGCTCGTCGGCCTTCGCGGGGAACGACAGGGTATGGAACGCTATTCCTTATCCCTTCCGGGTAGGCCTTTCGGAACCCACCGCTCTTTTGGTATCTTGTGGGTGTCGCGGGGTTGCTCCGCCCTTCCGCGCCTGACGGGGTATTGAAAACGTGCCCCGCGCTCCTGTCTCCACCAGTCGGCTCGAGCCCCCTATTTATATAATATAATTAATATATATATAATATATATATATATATATATAAATGACTATAATATATATATATAGTATATAGTATATATTATTTAACATTTTTGTAATAGCTTTATACGCTTGATTCCAAAATATTGTAATTGGTTTTTTCTCGTAAGCGTCGTGACTTTTTTCGGATATTTGGTCATTTTGAACTATTTATTTAAAATAAATGTGATTTTAAAAAATTTTTAAATATATTTCGTGAAAAGTCGTTGTCCGTTACCACTAAAATTCATTGTTAGTATTATATAGTAACCTAATACTTATTAAAAAAAAAAAACAAGAAAGTATATATATATATATATAGATCAAAACTGACGGAGTCGTAAACAGATAAGGTCCTATATATATGTATATATTAAGTAAGTATATATATACTATATATTATATATATAGTATATAATGATTATATATAATATAGTATATATATTAGTATATATATATATAGTATATGATATATATATATGTATAATTATATATATAATCTATGATATATACAGTGGCGGCTCTAGGGCATAGGGCGCCTGGGCATCGCCCTGGGCCTCCCGCGCCTTATAAGGGCTCGCTGACGCAAATAATAATTATTATATATATTATATATATATATATGATATATATTATAATAATAATATAATCATTTATATATATATAATCAGTATATATATATAATATAAATATTATATATATAGGTGTATATTAATATATACTATATATATAGATATATTCCCTATTACAGATGTCCCAGGGTTTAAAACTAAGTTGTTATTGTGGCAATATGATTAATAACTTTAATATACTTGTGATATGTTTTCAGAAACATCGTGTGCCCAGGCCGCAAGCCTAGAGGATCTGCCATTGCCGCCCAGGGCCCCTCAAAGTCTATATGAGGCGCGCCACTGTATATATATAATATAGTATAGTATTTATATATTCTAGTGATATATATTAATATTTGGTCATATATATCATATAGTATACTATATATATATATATATGATTATTATTATTATAGCTATATATTAGTATAGTATTATATATATATATATATTATAATATATAATATAATATATATATTATGTATAGTGTTATTTATATATTATATATAGTTATATTATATATAATATAATATATATATATATATAACTATATAGTATATATATATAGGTATATATATATATAGCCATCAATGAAGATGTATTAGCCATCGTATATAGTCCAGAAATTTTCTTTATATACTGGCAGATTAACACACATTTCAACATTCGTTTTGACTACTGTCAGTAAAAAAGTCTCCATTCACTTTTTGAATCATACGCGAGCAGTAGTCCCATATTGAGAAGAATTCCTTCAACATCATTACAATAAGCAAGTTGACCATCTGAATGGAAGTACTTTCGCAATGCTGCTTCTCTGTTAATGGATACAAGGAGACATTCGCTATGAGGTGCAGGGTCTGAGTAGTTCCTTTTCGTCCTTTCAGCCCTAGGAAAGCCAACATTCGGCAGACTGCTTTAATCAATACAAAATCTCAATACCAGATCAAGTTCATATTCAAGAAACTGGACTAACATAGCAGATTGTATCAGGAATTCTGCCACAGATGGCGTCGTTATAATCGCCGGTCAGAGGCATCATCCTCATTATGTGTAAGAAGAAGAGTAAACTGATATTTCAAGCATCAAATCTCCGGTAGGCGATCAGTAAAATACAGGCACAGGTATACTCTCCTCACAGTGTTGAATTGCCGGGTCGTGCCTGGCAGATGGATAAATGATTTGGGTAGTATAAGTTGGTGTTTAATGTTGTTTTGTTGAAACCTATGTACATTGGATAGAGCGAGAAGTAACAGTCCATGTCCTATATGGTTTGCTGGTTTCTCGTCAAACCATTGGCACACCAAATTTCCAGCTTAGCATTCTTTCCTTTAGACCCATTGATGCGCAAATGTTTTTCAAACATGCACGTTTTTGCACATTTGTAGGAACCCAATATTTTCGTTGGTCTCTGCGCAGTCCCTAGCTTTAAAGTAGGCAAGATACACGGCCTGCTTGACAAAAGGTATTACCATGGTTGTGCCTTGAAATCTAACGAAGTGAAGGTTCGCCACAGATGTGAGCAGAAGATGAATCTTGGGTGTCATTAACGACACATCTCCTTCTGTTCGGGATTGTTGAGGCTGTTGGTTAGAATCGGGGACAAACCTGCAAATTGAAAAATACATTAACCAGATACAAGGAGGTTGTGAATCATGGTACATCAATACGATTGTAATACGTAATAAGGATGTAATAATTGTTAAATATACACTAAAATGATAAGACTTTATTAAACACACTAATTGGTCCAAGAATATCAACACCATCTTTTTATCACTCAATAGCAAGTCACATGACCTCGTAGCAGCTTGCAATCATCAGTGATAAAGTGTAATTTCGGGTAAAATCACATGACAACCTGGGGTTTTGCCAGTATCTGCATAGAAATGGGAAGGTGAGTAGATGAAATGACTGGAAGGGATCAGATTGGAATCTCATGCACTCCTCGAATTAGCGCATAAAGTACAGCTGGGGAGAAATTCCATGCAAGAAATTTTTTTTTTTTTTGTAGACCAGTGATAATCACATCCAAATCATTTTCTTTGTCTGCAGGCATTAGAACATTAGGAATATAGAGACAGTAAGAAGCCACATGGGACTACGAGACGTGTCCCAGGGTCAACAGCCACTTACCGCAACGACATGGCTTGCATGGCTTGTCAAATGCCACAAGCACGCTAGGGCCTTGTCAAACACTGTAACAAGAACCCGCACAATTTTGGCTTAGCCAAAATAACGTATGCTAATATGATACCAGAGCAGCCACAGTAATTAGATAGCTTAGTAGTTGTGAAACTATTCAGTTTAACCTGAACTTACTGTAGAATCTAAAAACCTGCCAATTTTGATGGGCTTTCGGCGTGCAAAAATACACTATATTAATACCCAAAACATACATCCATATACCTATCCAATCCTTTCTTTAGTGTTGTAATCGAGTCACACTCAACAAACTTCTGTGGAAAACCATTCCAAAAATTATCAATCTTATTACCAGGGAAGTGAATGCTTTCTTATATTCAAGGAATGGCATGCCTTCTACTGTAAGTTTTTTTTACTGGGTGGCCCTGGTCTCCCGTTCCGTGGTGTCAAATCTATAAAAGAATTTTTAGATCTGCTCCGTATTAACTGCAATAGCTGTAAAGATATTTGTAGAGTTTGAATCATGCCCCTTTACTCGAAGGAAATTGGGGTTTTCTGATCTAGATAAGTACATTCGCTAGCTCTTTCAGCTCTCTCATAGCTATTACCTCTAAACACGCCACAAATTCATCCTTGTTACTCTACGGTTGCAGCTTTCTCTTAGCGATGATTTTATTTCTTTCCTAAATAAGGAGCCGCCCAACTATGTGCGACAGATACTCTAATTCTGGCGCTTAGACATAGCTATTAAGTGCAGTTGTTACTTAGTAACGTCCTTGCTTTCTTAAAAACGGCATATGCGATATATTATACCTAGCATTTAAGTCGAGCTTTAGTCGCCTTGGCTGTCGCAATAACATTGATTAAGCTACTTTCAAATTACTGCTTATTAAATCAGAAGATAGTCTTTTTCTTGGTTCCGAGACAGACTCTTAGGCCATCCGCATGGTGCATATGCGTAGTTATAACTCTTATTGTGAGTAACCTGGTTAAGACCTTACAAATTTTAAACTACTGTAACAGGATTAATTTTCGCATTTATTTCGCCGTCCAACCAATAAGTTTGTCAGAGATCATTATGGACAATCTTTAAATAATCTCTCAGTGATCTTACAGAGGTAATCCACTTTGGTGATCATCTTATTAACTAGTGATGAAAATGTGAATCTTTCCAGTAGTAAGTCCTGATCTGATGTAATATATATATTATAGTAAGTATATATATATATATATATATATATAGCTAGGTATAGTATATATATAGTATATTATATATATATTATACTACTATTATACTATATGATATAATAAACTATAATATAATATATATATATATATATATATATATATATATAGGGAACAATAGTGGCCCCCCTCACCGGACCTTGTGGGACTTATTGCCATTCAGTAATGCATATTGTCTTCCATTCCCCAACCTCTTTTAATCCAATCCTGCACCCCTTCACTACATTCTGGTAACTTTTGCGGTATCCTTATGTTGAGCAACTTTATCAAAGGCTTTCTGTAAAATGGGTTTTCTTATTAAATCTCTCAATAATAGTGAGGTCAATAAATGACCAGGTGGAATGGTAATAAAGTTCAAAAGATGTGGTGCCCTCACGATGTAAGAAGATCCTCATTCAGTATTAGGGTTTATTTTTGTAATTGTTTGTCGCAAGAAATTGTTGATTATAATAAATTCGCTTGCAATATTAAACGCTGAACTGGACAGTCACATCGATAGTCTAAGTGTCATATATTATATCATAGAATGAATTCTATAGATTGGCGGTGTTTTGTAGGCTGTATGTGGTGATTAGTTTACCTTCATGCGGTCAAAAGACTAGTCTAATGAAAACACTAGAAATATACCGTATGATTAGTATATAGCTATAGTTTTACCTTTTTTTTGGGCTGCGATTGTTTACACTGGCATGTTTTATCCATATATATATATATATGTATATTTGTATAGTGTGGCTCACGTATAGTATAGGGGGCTGAATATATTAGTATATAGTTATATGACGCTATAAGGTGGTATAGTATATATATATATATATATATATAAAGTTATTGTCGTGTATATATTTACAATGCAGTATATGAAATCTTGTTATACTATTATATATATATATATATATAATATGTTTTATATATATTATTATATATATATATATATATATGTGTGTGTGTGTGTGTGTGTGTGTGTGTGTGTGTGTGTGTGTGTGTGTGTGTGTGTGTGTGTGTGTGTGTGTTAGGTGTGTGTGTGTGTGGTAATTTGGGTTGGCTAAATTAGACTAGGAAAAGTTCTCGGATAGAACTATGTGGTTTTTACTCTTTCAATATTCTGTATGTCCATAAGATATATTTGTCACATTCTTTTCAAACTGTATAACAGAATTTCACAAGTAGACGAAATTATATATATGCATAGGAATATTCGTTCTGTGACGAGTAAACAAAAAAGAAATTGGCGAAATATCGTAAATTGGCGAATCATGAATGTGCATAGTAATTACCCCCAAAATATTGGGTTGTATGTTTCCCTTCACACTAAAATTAGAATTCAAACCCCTACTTAGAATTGTGAATCCCTCTTATTTCATTATATATATATATATATATATATTATTATTATATATTATATAATATAATATATAATAGTACTATGTATCGGGGCATTTTGCATATTATAGGGTATATATATATAATATATTATATATATATATAGTGATATATATATATTTATATATATATATATATAGATATATAATATATATATTAATATATATATATATATATATTATATATATATATTTTATTCACCCAATTTATATAATATATTATATATTATATTTATATATATTATATATATATATATATATATATATGAAACTTTGAAGTATAGAGAGTAAGGGGCTACATTGGTCAATCGGGACTGTTCTAGTCAACTAGAGTAAATAGACCCAATCACCCAACATGATAATCATGATAATGCAAAACCCACACAGCACCCTAGGGTTTGTCAATATTTTATATAGTATACGTCAGCTACGCTATTGCCGAAAGCAAAACCTATGGCTAAGATACATGCTAACCACATTACAAGTTTTAAGTTTGTCATAGTAACCAGACGCAGTTTTACCTTGATAACTAACTAAAAACTCACCATTTTGGCTTAGTGAAAATGTACTATTTGATACCCAACCCATCCATATACCTATCCAATCCTTACTTGAATGTTGCAAGTAGGTCGTATTCAATAACCTCCTGCGGCAAACCATTCCAAAAATTAACAACCCCGTTACTGAATGAATGTTTTCTTATATTAACATGGCATACATTCTTCTTAATTATACAAAGTGCAAAGACTTAAATGAGTCAAAGGAGATTTTACTCTCCATCAGCGGGATTCGAACACTGGAACTCCGCGTTGCTGAGTTAACAGTAACCGGGAGCTCTATCCACTAGGTCATCCACATGGGGTCTCCCTACTATAAAGAAATTATTATTATTGGTTAAAGTTTTAATAGATTTTGTTAATACTAACTGAAAAAAAAGTTTTACCCGATCATTAAGAGGTAACTATTTTTAGTTTGATATGAATGCATGGAACATGATCATTTGTCTATTGTGGCTCCGCCCCCCTGTAACTCCCCGACTGGTGAGTGTTTTAATACTTATTAAAAAAAAGGTTTTACCCGATCATTAAGAGATAACTATTTATAGTTTGATATGAATGCATGGAACATGATCATTTATCTATTGTGGCTCCGCTCCCCTGTAACCCCCCCGACTGGTGAGTATTGGAAAATAATAAAATATTACTTCAACATCAAAAGCTTATATAAGCTTATATAAAAAATAAATAATAATAATAAAAAAGAATCATCTGCCAGAAAATACATTTAACATAAAATTTTGAGACTTCATAAATTTTTTCAGGGTTATTTTTCGAACATTTTTTATTTCTTTTTACGTTTTTCTTTCTTTACAGATCATTTAAAACATTCCATATAAGTTTCATGAAAATCGACTGAAATCCCTTTTATTTTATAATTTCCTCCTTAGATAATTGTATGAATCCCAAACACGAAACATCGTGTTTTTTATTTTATTTCATATTTACCATCTTTAAAAGCAATGTTTTCTCATTTAAAGTTAATAAATACATTATTTTCTAACGATATATATATATATAATATATAATATTATTATTATATTATATATATATATATATATTATATATATTTATATACTATATACTATATAATATATATATAATATATAATTATATATATATATATATATATATATATATGGCAAGGATTCCATCACTAGCCCGGATCATAGGTATCAATTACCTAGAGTAGTGTGTCTCCCAGGATAAGGGCAATGACCGTGACATACGATTTTTTTTTTTTTTAAATGTGAAGCTGATACGCGGACCACGGTCAATCAAATGCTGTCATTCCTCGAGACATAAGGGTTGAAAGCGTGTGAGTAAATAGAGTGGAGCTAAACAGAATTTAAGAAAGTGGTGTTCTGGAGTTTACCCGGATCAGAATGGCATAACTGCCAATTTCTTGGGGTAAGAAATTTGTAAAAAAAGGAGGGTAAGTTATGGAAAAACTAGGGAGTTGGAAAGAGGTGCTCATTGCATAATTGCAATAGTTTAAGAGTGAAGGAAAAGTTCGGTAGCTTGAATGAGATTGTTGTGTGTCGGTGAGAGTGTAATAATGTATGAGATGAAAAGTCTACCCTGCCAAAAAGATTTGCGCGTGTGTGGAGAATCTCAAAATGTGTGCTGTGTAATCTATTATAGAGATAATATAATTAGTGAAGTAAACGTTCGGGGGTTTTAAATTCGAACAGGAGATGGTGAGAGTGTAAGAAATGATGAGAATGAGAGGTACAGTATTCCACCCTGTACGTGTAGTCACTCAAAATTTATGATGTGAACTCGCACGAAACAAGGCCGGACCATGCCACTTTACAGAATAACTCAAAATTTTTAGCCTCCCTATCAGATAAGTTTTCTTTGATGGAACTTAAAATGAAATGAGGTAGATATTGGCAGGAATATAAGTAATCAAACTTGAATCGGACTCGCTTTTTTAGATGTGTTACATTGGGAGGCTATCTTTAAAATTGTTGCACTAATTGCGACTCCTCTACAGTTAGATATAAAAGATGTTTTTAAGATTGTATATTGTATATTAAAGTGAAATTTGTTATAATACATTATAGTGATCGCATACACATTCAATCATTAACACTCGATATGCACACAGTGAGGATAAAATTATCTATATATAGTATATTATAATATATAATTAATATAATTATTAAAATATATATATATATATATATAATATATAAGCTAAAAGGATAATACAACTTTATAACTAATAGTTAGTTAGAGAGAGAAAGCCATATTTAGAAAAGCATTATATTCTGTTCAATATTATAGTAGTCGAAGTAAAAATTGTGGTAAAGGTAAAATAGTGAGTAATCGAAATTAGTGATAGAAGTACATATTTAAGAAGGATTATAATGTGAGGTATAGAACGAAAGGCAAAAATATATAAATAAGCATGATAAAGAATAAAGTGGAAGAGATAGTTAATAGATTAGATACGTATAGGAATGAAAGATATTAGTAGTAAAAGTGAGAAAAATAGGTAGAAGTATAACTTATTAATTATAATCGGTTTAACTTTGAAATAGTACAAGCTTATATAAAATTAATACCATAAAATAAATTTCTCTTTATAATGATCTTATTTTACCGACAATTTTATAAGAACAATTATGAGTTAAGAAACATATCTCGAATGGAGTTTCAAAATATATTAATAAAAAGAAAATTTTACCTCATATTAATTTTACATGTTAAGCAGACAATTGGTGAGGTTTTGATTCATAGCTCAGTAGTATTAATCATAGAGACTTATATAAAATATAATATATATAATATATATATATTATAATATATTAATTTATTAATTATATTAATTAATATATATATACTATTAGATATATCATATTATATTATTATATAATATACTTAACTATATTATATATATATATAATGTATTAATATATTAATGTATTAACTATATACGATTTATTAACTTTAATATATATATATATATATATATAATTATATATATAATATAATATAAATATAATATAGTTAATAATATTATATATTATATAGTATATATATTATATATAATAATATATATTATTAATAATTATCATATTAATATATATATTATATATATTAATAATATATATTTATACTATATATATATACTTAATAATACTATAAATATATATATATAATATATTATCAATACTGCTCTTTCATATAATATTATAGCATATAATTATTATATTAACTTAGTATATACTAATTATTATTATATAGTATTATATATATACATAATGTATATTACAATTAATTAATTAATATAGTATATATATATTATATATTATTAATATATATATATATATATATATATATATAATTATAATATAATATATATATATATTATAATAGATATATATATTTATTATTAATTAATATATAATTATAATATATATATAATATATATATATATATATTATCATATCATAATATATCTATTAATATAACTATTAATTAAATATATATATATTAATATTTTTAAATTCAAATAAACTTTTAATAATACAATATATTATATATATACATAATATAATATATTACTATATATATAATATAATATATATATAATATTATATATACAACTATATAAAATATATGCATAATGTGATTGCAACATTATTAAATTATAACTTTGACAACATACAAAATTTATAAATAGTAAGACTAGAAAAATAAAATCTTAAAGTTAGATATAGGTGAATATATATAGCTTAGAAATCTAATTTTTTGATGTATAAATATCCTAAGTACTCTTTACTTCACTGAATAGTAAAGTTTCACAATTTTTATAAGCTGTTATGAAGTATGAAGCTTAGAAATATGTGAGAGAAAATTCTTGAAAGAAACATATGATACACAATATTCTTTTTAATATAAAAAATATTTAAGTCTTCCATAATAAATAATTAAAATCTAAATTAAGATATATATAGATCAAACTCAGTCAAAACTAAAATAAAACTGGTATATTATATGTTAGGATAACCGTTGAAGAGAAATAAGTATAAAATTATCTCTACAGAGATGGCACAAAATGTGGGAATTTCTTAATTTGAGCGTGCTCTGACCACACAGAAAATATGATTGACTCGAGTGCACAGCGTATCCAAAACTTAGAATTGAGACATTATAAGATAGGGAATAGGTGCAGTATATAGATGAAAAATTACATTAACGATAGCTCTAATGTCCTGTACGCTTTATGAGCACAATATAGAATAGCGAACACACTGCCCTGTGTAGGATAATATATTAGTTCTTATACTTTAAAACAATACTGGTAAGAGTATACGATTGGTATGATGAACATATAGTCGATTTTTAATAAAAACACTCACAAAGGTAATCTCATATAAACAATACATTATCGTAGGACTGTGAGACACTATTCATATTGTTAAACTTATTTTTACTGTTTTTTTTTATGTTTACGTTTTTTTTCTTGTGTGTTAGTTAATAATTGAAATATTTTTAATATTAATTATACCTTGTTATAACTGATAGTATAAGTCTCTAGGTCATATACTATATTATACTGTAAGATGTAGAAATGTATAATTAATGACTACAGTGCATAAACCATTTTGATCACTCTTCTTATTTTATAAATGTAGTGTTTCTTCTGATTAACAACAACCGTCATATTCAGATTCTACTCTATCATGTATCCTATTAAAATTATTATAACCTTTTATTTTACATTTTAGTGAGTACAACTGAACTTCTACTGTATGACTAAGATGAGTATACAGTCATTGTCCTGATCTTTCCAATCATCAACCTGAAATTTATACCTGCGTATTCTTTAACATTTTTGAATTTATTCCTAATTTTAATATACTCGATCGATAGTACTAAAGTCTCATTTTTTACTACCGAGAATAAAGCACGGTTTTCGTCTTTTGAAATTGCTATTCTTTCAAATTTAATAGATCATTTTTAGTGTTTAAATATTCTAATGTTGTCTCTATGAACAATGAAAGTTTTTAAAGTGTTCCTCCATTAGGGCAAAAGTTTGTTAAAATGGTCAAGTTGAGCAATATTCTTTGATTAGTGAGTGTATTTTGGGAAAAGTATACCATTCGTGAATGCATTATGCAGTTTTTCATGTGCCCCAATGACATGATGTGAGAGTTGCGTGGCTTTATTCAATTATTAAATGATGGAATGAATCATAGAGTCGGGAACTTGAAATAAAAACTTTCCAGGTTGTGTTGCGTAATTAAGAATATCGTTTATGAGGGCATGCGGGAAAGTATTCTTAGTGCGTTTTGAGAAGCGAGAAGTTTGTTGTTTGAAATTAGTGGCTTTTCAAAATCGTATATTGGTTCTAAGCAAGGACATGCTTTCCGTTGTTGCATTATGGTGTCCTTTGTTAAAAAAGTGCTTAATGGGGAGTGTTCTTGGTTGTATGAAAGTATTTGATATTGCAAGTGTGTTCCTACAGAAATACTCGGGTATGATTTTCAATATTTCTTGTTTATAGAAGATTTTTT
>JABUQX010130013.1:0-2500 GCA_015478945.1 Trachelipus rathkii
AAAGAGAGGAGATTAGATAATGATCTTATAAGGTTAAATAATTAAATTAATATTTTTGGACAACACTTGTTATTATGTACTTGTCTTTGCAGTTTATCTACACCACTGTTACTATATTATATGAGTGTATACTTATATATATGTATATATTGTATATATATGTATAGAGTATACCTTTTGGTAACTTGGTACTTATATTTAGGTGATCTGTGGTTAACTTTTATGAAAGTCCTTTTTGGCTAAATTTTTTTATATAAATATTTTGCCTTAATATATTTTATATTTTATTAATTTTCTTATTTTAATTACATTTTCCTCGTTTGATAATTTATAGTTATTTATATATTTTATTAATGTATAATTCACTAAACTTTTATTCACTAGCCATTTTATTACGAATGTAACAGTATATGTCATTATAAATAATATTGTATAATATATATTATCTATTATATATATATATATATATATTTATTATTATATATATAATATATAAATATTAATATATATATATATTTAATTATATTATTTATATTAATATATATAAAATTATATAATTATATTAATGTATATATAGTATATATTATATATATATAATATATATATTATATTTATATATATATAATATTAGTATATATATACATATAATATATTATATATTATACTATATTTAATTAATATATATAATATATATATATATAATTATATATATATATAGTATATTATTTATATTAATATATTAAAATATATATATATATATTAAATATAATATCTATATATATATATTATATATTATATTTTATATAATAAATTATATTAAATATTATATAATATAATCATATTATATATATATATATTTTATATATAATTATAATATATTTATATCTTCATCTCATCAACATATATGATTTATATTGATCTTTCACAACCCAATATTATCAATACTCAAATCTATATTTTTCGTCGCCAACCAGATGGGGGTCCGGTGCGTTAACAATGTACCTAAGAAACAACATAATAAGTAGTATTAAAGAATATAGACACAAGTCTGAAAAAAGAAAAGCCAGCTTATTATTTATAATAACTCCCTTTTATATTCTTTATTTATAGTTAGTATGGGATATATATAAATACCTTACGTACTACTAGCCTACAGTGTAAAATTACACGTACGTTATTGAAGTATCTATATTATAACTAGGGTATGTGACGGACGTCCTTCAACTTAATGTATAGCTAAGTCTATATCGCCAATTTGTGGGTAGTTCATCCTCATATTGATATACTATACAGGTAGGGTATCACATATACACATTAACCTAATTACCCTCTCAACTAAAACCTATGCCATTTACTCTCTTATTATGCACTTATTTTTATTCATACCCTTCGCCCTACTTAGTGCTACTATAAAATATACTCTATCACATTTCACTATCCTATATCACAGCATTCTTTTGACTACTGAGTATATTTATTAATAATTATATCCACTTTTTCTTTGGAATATATACTATCTCCCCAGCCAGTATATTATAATAATATATGTATATATATTTATTAAAAAAAGAAAATGATAAAAAGGAAAATAGACTAATTGAAAAAACAACTCCTCTGCTATTGTTTCGCATATTTTCCTTACGATGAAAAAAAAAATAACACGCTCACATAGTCTCGCGTAAACATTAAAAATAGTTTCTAATTATAAATTAATTGAAACAATAATGTTTAATCCGTGGCCCCTATAATAATTCTATCTAACAAATTATACTACAACAGAAGCGAAAGCGATTGTTAAATACAATATTAGTCATCCATCTCCTGCAATCGGATTATATGTGTTGGTCTTTTTTTTTCTGCGATAGAACCAAACTCCTAACTGATGATGTCTAAATAGCAGGACATTAACTTATTCCCATCGTAAACATTACCTTGGGGCTTCGATCTTGTATGTAATATACGTGCAAAGAAGATATATACATTTTTATCCATTATGCTCTGATTTTTTGAAAATCGCACCACTTTAACTTACATAACGTATAGAACATATTTCACAACTCACCATGATGTAAAGAAATGATTACTTGAAGGCGAACAACATCGCTGTGATTTGTTGTAAACTAGCACTAATTATTCATAATAATTTCATTCGAGCGGAGTCTTATGAAGAAGTTTGTGACCCTCCTTCCTCCGTTCCTCAGCAATGGGTCAGTTACAGAGTTTGTGACTACATGAAGATTGAGCCACTTCCCGTAAAATGTACCTCCGAAGAGTTACTTGATAAAGCGCAACTCCAAAGTTACGTTGATAAGTGAACTCGCGAGAGTATATATAGATAAGGGCTACTTCTATAGTATTCACTCCTTGTATTAAGGATAGCGTGCAACTCGCCTGAATGAAGTTACTTAATATAGGCGCAACTCCGAAAGTTATTCTCTTGAATAATGTGGCACAACTACGCGAAAGCTTCTTAACGGAGACATCTCAAGAAGAGTTACCT
>JABUQX010130013.1:15000-22439 GCA_015478945.1 Trachelipus rathkii
AAGGAAAACCGCTTCATGCCGTTCACACCATCTGGTCTCGCACATCTTTTTTGATTCTCTTGTTATTCTCTTGTTATTTTATCTTCCAGAAGTTTTGTGCGCTTCGGACTCGATCGAAAAAAAGTGCATATTTCAGAGATGAATCCTAAGACGTTTCAAATTGCCTGAATTTTAGAAGAGTCTGAGACAGATTTAAACAATGTGCTACACAATGTGTGTATAGAGCTTTAGGATACTCATTCCGAATAACAGATTGCACTCCTCGGAATTCGCCTCTCATGAAAGAGGCTCCATCATATCCATAGCCGAGTCTCTCCAAAATTACATTTGTCAATGCTTTCCCTGAGATATCATAAACAAGAACAAATGATAAAAAATCCTTTCTTAAAGTAAAAGGAGTATCACCTCCATCACCACCAATCGCGTACTTTACACAAAGTGAAAACTGTTCTGTTTGGGAAATATCCGTTGTTTCATCAGCTAATGCTAAAAAAAATTGTTTTTATTAACTTCCACTATTTTCCTTTGTATAAGCTGACTAAATGACTGTATGATTTTATTCTGTATCATCGGACTCGTATACATTGAATTTTTGGACGATAGAAGTAAGTGGTTCTTCAAAACCTGGTCACCTCCATTTGCTCGAAACATAAGAAGGCTTCTAAAATTTCCGTAATTTTCAGCTGGAGTTGATAATTGAATAAGTCCAGTCACTTGAGCCCCTTAATGCAAGACCTTTCTGGCCACATAAACGTATAGTTTCAATTATTGGTACAAATTTTTCTCTATTTTCCTTCACATTTTTCTTATTTTGAGTGTCCAGTTGTTTGTCTATGCTTTCGATTTTTTTCTGAATAAGAGCTTCAAATATTATCTTATATATATATATATATATATATATATATATATATATATATATATATATATATATATATATATATATATATATATATATATATATATATATATATATATATATATTTGTAGTTTGTTTTCTGCTGAAAAAATTGCACTGTCGATAATTTCGGGGCTGCAGCCCTCAGCCTAGGCTACATACACAAATATATATATATATATATATATATATATATATATATATGTATATATATATATATATATATATATATCTATATATATATATATATATATATATATATATATATATATATTAATATATATATATATATATATATATATATATATATATATATATATATAACATAATAACTATATATATATAACTATAACTCTTCTATATATATATATATATATATATATATATATATATATATATATATATATATATATATATATATATATATATGAACGAAAGAAAAATTTCACTCGCACCAGGACTCGAACCATCGACAACAGCGTCGCTGTTAGACAATGTACATGAGGTTAAACCACTAGTCAGACTCTGCATCCCAACATAATTATAAATAATTATATATATATATATATATATATATATATTTTTAATTATGTTTTTTCTATATATATATATATATATATATATATATATATATATATATATATATCGAAATCAATTTAAAGACGCAAAATGTGTGGTATCGGTTAAGGGTATCGGCAAAATTTTACCGATACCGATACTACTCATATCTATTTCTTAGATATGAATTATTAAGTATAACAAGAGCGAGAGTTCAAACACCTTTACGTTAATAGAAAAGTTCTAGTGTAAATAATATATATATATATATATATATATATATATATATATATATATATATATATATATATATATATATATATATATATATATAATATACATATATATATATATATATATGTATTTATATATATCTATATATATTTAATAATAATAATATATATATATATATATATATATATATATATATATATATATATATATATATATATATATATATATATATATATTTATCTCTTCTCTATAATATATATATATATATATATATATATACATATATATATACATATATATATATATATATATATATATATATATATATATATATATATATATATATATATATATATATATATATATATATATATATATATATATATATATATATATATATATATATTTATTACCCCTTGTTTTTCTTATTTTTGGGGGGTCCATGTCATCTCCAGAAACCCAGCGACCTCCACCGGGCGAAGCCACAGGTCTCTTAGGGAGGAAATCTGATGGAGTGCCCCATAGGGAGTAAGTAGGGGACATCGCAGGAGGAGGTGTTCGGTTGTTTCAGCCTCTATTAGGCATCTATGGCAGAGTGGAGAGGTTGCGTCCTGGAGTTCGAATCTGTGCCTATATTCCTGGAGGCCTGGGTGATGCCCAGATCTCAGTCTAGATAGTGAGATTTGCATCTTTCGTGGGAGTGTATTTTGTGTTGCTGATATTTCTGGGGGGCGAGAGTTTATAAGGTGATTTGGTGGGCGATTGTTGAGGTATTGCTGTGTAAAGTATGTGTGAATATGTCTTGAGAGAGATGTGTTGTTGGGAGGAGGGGGGATGGTTCTAAAGAGTTCGCCGTAATAGAGGGCAGCGGATGAGGGAGGGGATTTTAAACGGTGTATAGTGTGGTCTTGTAGGTAGTTATGGCATGGGTGGGTCGGGTCGAGAGCCCTGGCATAGAATTGCGTTCCTATCATGTCCAGGTGATCCTGAATTGGGAGAATTTTTGTTTCTTCCTGTAGGTGTTGAATTAGAGTAGTTTTCAGGCAGCCTTTGATAGTTCTAAGGGCAGTATTTTGGATCCTTTGTAATTTGATTCTGTTAGTTGATGAGATTAGAGGGTACCAGACTGTTGATCCATAGTTGATTGTAGTTCTTGAGAATTGTTTGTAAGTAGTTGCTTCATTACTGAAATTGTGTTGAGATAGAGTTTGTAGGACATTTAGTTTTCTATTTGCTGTGTTAATGATGTTTTGGATGTGAGGTGTAAAGGTAAAGTGGGTGTCAAAGGTTATACCGAGAATTTTAGGTGTTTTGTGGATAATAGAGTTATTTAAAGTTACTTGTGGGTGTAATGATGATTGGTGTTTGTCAGTGGTGATCAGGGTTATAGATGATTTCTCGACAGAGGCTGACATTCTATTGGAAGACAACCAGGTTTCTAGTTGGTTTAGGTAAATCTGAGTATGAGTTGTAGCAGTGGGTACGGAGAGGTCTGATATGGTTATGGTTATATCATCTGCATAAGTTATAAGGTGTGAATTGGGAGTTTGAAGGGTGGGGATGTCAGCTGTAAAAAGGTTGAACAGGAAAGGGGACAAAATGGCGCCCTGAGGGACTCCGTTTCTCAACTTTACGTTTTTTGAGGACTGATGTTGCTTGATACCTGAGCAGTGCATCCAGATATGAGATTTGCTAGCCACTTTTTATAATTGTTAGAAAAGGGTGAGTTTAGGATTTTTTGAATGAGGATGTGTCTGGGTACTGTGTCGAAAGCTTTACTGATGTCAATGGCTAGCAGTATTGTTCTGTGGGATGGAGTTTTGTTTAAGCCGTTTATGATGTTTTGTGTGATGTTTGTTAGTGCTGTAGAGGTGGAGTGTGATTTTTTGAAGCCATGTTGGTGGGTTGGGGAATGAAAGTGTGGCAGGATTTTGGTGAGAATGATCTTCTCCATTAGTTTGCACAGGGAGGAGAGGAGGGATATGGGTCGATATGAAGAGGGGAGGGATCTTTTCTGGGTTTTAATTTGGGTATGATTATTGCTTTTTTCCAGAGTGGAGGGATGTAGTTGAGTGACCAAGATTTGTTGAAAATATTTGTAATGAATGAAATAGCGGTTGGTCCAAAGTGTTTAATGTGAAGGTTTGACATATTGTCTGGGCAAGAGGCTGGGGTTTTTTAAGGTTTTGATATATATATATATATATATATATATATATATATATATTCTATATATATATATATATATATATATATATATATATATATATATATATATATATATATATATATATATATATATATACTCCGCCCATTTTATGGTTCTCGTAGCATTCACAAACTATTTGGACAGATTATATATATATATATATATATATATATATATATATATATATATATAATATATAATATATATATATATATATATATATATATATAATATATATATATTTGTGTATATGTACTTTTTACTATCTTATATATATATATATATATATATATATATATATATATATATATTAGTCTATGTTATATGTAATAAAAACCACACCTGTTTTTGTTATGTAAAAATTAGAACCAAAAAAATTGGTGGACCTATTAACCCCATCGAGTATGAGTGAAAAAAAGTGTTATAATGGTTCAAATTCGATTTTCTGAATTTTTGGAAATTTTTAAAAATTTTCAAAAATTTCACAAGTTTTGAGCTCATTTTTGACTGATTTTTTGGGACTTTCCAGCAGTGGCTGCATCAAGAAATCTATGAATTAGTATAATATTGAATTAAATTATGTTGGTCCCATCATAGACCTCATCCCAGAACAAATTTCATGAAATTTTATGCAGCCCATCAACACACACATACCATCCAACTTGTACCTAAAAAAAAACAAGTGTAATGTAAAAAAAACCCACCTCCAAATTAATTGAAAATGTGCATGTATATGCGCTATAACTCCTGTCAACATGCTGTAAGGTTGTTTTTTTCCTTCTGTCAGTGTGGGGTCTAAAAAAAAAAAAAAAAAATGTTACTTAAAAAACCAAAAATATAAAAATGTACTATAAAAAAAAACACTTTTTTTTAACCTTTTTGTATATATTATTATATTTTGTATATATAAGGTGTCTAACCCTATGTTATAAGGTATAGGGAATTGATTCCCGTGGTTTATAACGGAATCGAGGCACTCCTACCATGGTTTAGTATGAGTTAGTACCCCTACCCCCCCTTTTCTAGTGCACCTATACAACTTTTTTAGCTTATTTCTCGAGCTACAGAGCTGAACTTGGTGTCAAATAGTATGTTTTGAGGTATGCCGAGTTGATTCCCGAGGTGTTTGAGGGAATCGGAGTATGCGCTGAGGTGTTAGTGCGGTGCGGGGCACCGCTCTAACACCTTGAGCCATTTTTTTTATTTTTCAAGGAACATGTCTCGAGTTTGGTGTTGACTAGTATGTTTAGATGGTCTGCGAATCGATTCCCGGTATTACCGAGTGGATTGGAGCAGTCCTTAGGGCATTTGGCACTGGTGTTGCGGTGCTCATGTATATTTTTAGGTTTTTAAGTGTTTTCTAGTTAAGGTATCTATTTCAAACTTGCTACTGTGGTTGATGAAGGTACTGCCTGCCTGGGCCCGAGGTTTCACGCTGCCACGTCCAAGGACTTAGAAGGTTGAAAATGGGGAAGTGAGTGGAAGAGAACAAATGAAATAGAGTAATGAGTTTAAATTAAGTGCCGGAGCACATGAACCGATACCGGAGCCAGACAGGATTTTTGGTTCCAGCTACAATTGAGTCCAAAGAAGTACTTTATACCTGTTTTCGTGGTGTAGGGCATTTTGAGGTTCAACAATCCCAAATGGTTTGGACACCCTTAGAGAAGTTATGAAAATGAAAAAGCACAAGAGTGCAAGATAGAGAAGAAGGAGGTAATGAAATTTATGCTACCAAACAGTTATGTCCATTAGAAACTCTCTTAGCTTCTCATATATTCTTTGGGGCTATCGACAGTATACCTTGGCACCAGGAAATTCTTTCAAGATCAGCTACCAGACTTAGATCAAAATTCGCAAGATCTGGGAGCAATTTATAAAGAGAATAAGATAATTATTCTCATAAAAACCTATTCAAGGAGGGGGGTAGGGGATGTAAATAAAAACCTATTCAAGGAGGGGGTCTAAGGGGTGTTGGGGATGTAAACTGCAACAAAATCAATGCACTTAACCAGCTCACAACGAGCTCTAACCTTCAAATTCAAGATCTATTTTAAGGTAGATAAAATGTTTTTATTTTTGTATTTTAATTTTAATTTTAATTTTTCTTTTTATTTTTCTTCATTTTTATTATTAATTACCTTTAAAACATTTTAAAATGGCTAATAACATCATATTACAGCTCTAGAGGGGGTTTTGGGAGATGGTTTTTTTTTACTATTTTTTTTTTTTAATTTTTTGGGTCAATAATGTCAAAAATTTTAAACCAAAACAAATTTTTTTTCCTGGGTTATATAGCCTAGGACTAGCCGTTCTAAGAAATTATTATAAAACTCTGCAGTGCCAATTAGTTTAAGTTATTGGCACAAATAGGGTAAATGGGTTCAGCCCGCAACAACAATTTTATATATATATATATATATATATATATATATATATATATATATATATATATATATATATATATATATATATATATATATATATATATATATATATATATATATATATATATATATATATATATATATTTATATATTTAAATATATAAATATATATATATATAAATAATATATATATATATATATATATATATATATATATATATATATATATATATATATATATATATATATATATATATATATATAACTATATATATATATTTATATATATATATATATATATATATATATATATATATATATATATATATATATATATATACATATATATTCTAATATATATATATATATTTATATATATTCACACCATATATCTATCCCTCTTTTCATTAGTTTATCCATTTAAGATCACAAGCCCCGCATGAAAGCCACTTGAGCAAAAACAATTGAAAATAATCTCAAGCACCAACTGACCAGATGGTGTAAATATAAATTAACTTTCTACGGCTTTAAGCGAAACTTTTTGTTTTTAAAAGAGCTCATAGATTAATCTTGTTTGCGTGGGATTGTTTTTCAGAATATATATATATATATATATATATATATATATATATATATATATATATATATATATATATATATATATATATATATATATATATATATATATATATATATATATTATATTGGCTCGTAGGCAGCATATATATATATATATAAATATATATATATATATATATATATATAAACATAATATATATATATATATATATATATATATATGTATAATATATATATATATATATATATATATATATATATATATATATATATGTATATATATATATATATATATATATATATATATATATATATATATATATAATATATATATAATATATATATATATATATATATATATAGATATATAATATATATATATATATATAATAATAACTAATAATAATAATATATATATATATATATGTATGTATATCTTTATATATAATATATATATATATTAGTTAGGTGGCAGCATAATATATATATATATAATATATATGTATATAATAATATAATATAATAATAATATATGTAATAATAATAATAATATATATATATAATATATAATAATATA
>JABUQX010130014.1:0-2500 GCA_015478945.1 Trachelipus rathkii
CAGTGCATGTTGCGTTCCAGCTCAAGAGTGTTTAACCGTTTCTTCTATGGTAACACTGCGTTTTCGTATACTTCATTTACTAAAACCAAAGGTGTGCAACTTTGCTTTTATTACTAAATTGTTTTGGGGACACCAGTTTACTTAAGTTACTACATTTATATATATGCCATATATATATATGTACGCGCCATACACCTGCTATACATATATATAGCATACGCCTGCTGCCTGCACCATATATGCTCACTCACCTACCTGCTGCTATATGCTCATATATATATATACCTGCCTGCTCTTTCTCTGCCATCTCCCATATACTATATATATATATATATATACCCTTGCATATATATGCTATATACTCTTTCCTCATATATATATATATACTTACAGCGCGCCATATATATATATATATACTATATATATACTATATATATATACATACTGCATACACACTTACTTATATCCTTATATATATATATACCAATTATATACAACCTCCTGTGGCAAACCCTTTCAAAATTTAACTCTATTTCTCAAAGAGAGTTCTCTTTTATATATATGGCATGCTTTCCTCTTAATTTTCTTGTTATGCCCCCTGGTCTGGGTGGTGCTCTATAGAGAATTTATTGAGCAGTCTCAAATGTAATATTATACAAAAATTACATGGCTTGGCATCATATCCTGAGAATACATTCCTAACTCCTTCAGCCTCTCCTCATAGCTCTTACCCTCAAACCCAGAAATCATCCTTGTTGCTCTACGTTGCACTCTCTCTAGCATATCTAAGACTTTCTTTAAATAAAGGGCCCAAACTTGTGCACAATACTCTATTATTGGCCTAACATAGCTATTTCATACAGTTTACTTATTACTTCTTTGTTCTTGTAAACAACATTGCGATTTATAATACTTGTACATCTTAGCCAACTTTATTGTTGCTTAAACACTAGATTGCATTCAAATTACTGCACTTTTAACCACACCTATATCTTTCTTGGTCCACAGACTCAAGCCAATCCCCATTCATCATCGCAGTTTAAAACTTTTTGTTTAGAAGCATAGATTGAAAGAACAGCACAATTTTTAGTATAAAAATTCATTTGCCGCATCTGCACCCAGAAGTTTATCAAGATCATTTTGAATCTTTATACATCCTTCACTTTTCCTAACTGAGGTAGCCCTTTGGTAGTATCTGCAAACTTAGGAAACCTTGCATTAGGTATGGTCTAAATCATTTTATATGTGAGGAACAGCTAGTAACCCCAGCTCCCAGTCCTGTGGGACATCGCACTCATCACTATTTCCCATGATGACTTATTGCCATTTAGTTGCACACTGTTTTCTATTCCACAACCACTCTTTAATCCAACCATGTACCACTCAACCTATACCACATTGCAATAGCTTTTAAAAACTTGGAGATATCTTGTAAGTTATATGTATATATATATATATATATATATATATATATATATATATATATATATATATATATTTATATCACCCCTAATATAATATATATGTGTATATATATATATATATATATATATACAGAGAGAAGAAGAGAGAAAGAGAGAGAGAGAGAGAGAGAAGAAGAGAGAGGAGAGAGAGAGAGAGGGAGAGGAAGGGAGAGGAGGGAGAGGGGAGGGAGAGAGAGAGAGGGAGGAGGGAGAGGGAGAGGGGAGAGAGAGAGAGAGAGAGAGAGAGAGAGAGAGAGAGAGAGAGAGAGAGAGAGAGAGAGAGAGAGAGAGAGAGAGAGAGAGAGAGAGAGAGAGAGAGAGAGAGAGAGAGAGAGAGAGAGAGAGAGAGAGAGAGAGAGAGAGAGAGAGAGAGAGAGAGAGAAGGAAAAAAATATATTTATATTTATAAAGAAAAAAACAAAAAACGATAAGAATCAGCAAAAAAACATTAAATTCATATTAAATTTCAATAATAATAATAATAATAATAATAATAATAATAATAATAATAATAATAATAATAATAATAATAATAATAATAATAATAATAATAATAATAATATTAATTTAAGTTACTTTTCAAAGTAGTTTCCCATTAAAATACATTTTTCTTTCAAAGAAAACGAATTTTTGCCAATTGTTTAAGCTTGTTTCATAATATTTCGTACTTTATAAAGTATATATTACAGCTAAAGTAAGGAACTTTAATTGACTTATTTTTGTAAAAAGAGTAAAATTTATTATTGTATTTCACTGATTCTAATAATAATTTATGAATTTATAATTTCTTTAATAATTTACTATATTTCAGAAGTCCGAAGTTTGAACGAAATTTTAAAGTACTTATGCTTTAATATGAGAAACAAATTCGTTCAAATAGGGCTTCAGCGACAAATTTATAGATGAGCTGGGCATGTTATATCACTATACATTTTTGGCGCAATTTGATTGGCTTAGAGATGTGAACATTATATAATAATACTGATAATGTGCTCGCAATTGATCCGACAAATTTACAGATTACCTGGGCATGTTAT
>JABUQX010130014.1:7500-34852 GCA_015478945.1 Trachelipus rathkii
AGTACATCCCATATTATTTCCTTTCAACTAAAACTAACATATCTTGGTTTAACTCTTCTTGGTCTCGTGCTATTGGTCAAAGGAACGCTGCCTTGAAGAACTACCTTCGTATTCAAACTCCAGAAGCTCATACTATTTATATTTCATCCAGAAATCGGATAAATCTATTCTCCTTAACACTAAAAACTCTTTTCTCCGTGGAAAATGCAATGATCTTTCTGGTTCCTCTTCCTTTCGCTCTTTCTGGCATTTTGCAAAAAAAATATCAACTCTAATTTTGCTTCTTCGTCTTTCACTCCTCCAGTATCTTCCGATTGCACAACTGCCATCTTACATTCTGCTAACGCCTAATTCTTCGCTCAAACATTTACTTCTAACTCCACTCTTGACAATTCCGGATATATTTCTTCTTTTCCACCCCCTCGAATTCATTTATGTCTAAATTTCATAAGCCTGCTTTAGCAATGTTTCAGTCTATCTGAGCTTAACCTAAAAAGGCGTATGATCCTGACTGTATTCATCTTGTTGTTCCTAAAATTTGTACTTTTGAGTTTGCTTCCTGCTTCCTGGCTTGGTAAACTGTTTCACCTCGACGCTTCCTTGTTGCTGGAAACGTGTACTCATTCAACTGTGCTGAAAATGGGGAGAGCCATCTATTATTTTATATCTTTAATCTCCGTTCTTTCAAAGGTTTTCGAATTTATCCTAAACAGAAAAATTTTGAAAAATTTTAATTCTTCTAATCTAATCTCTGACCGCCAATAGAGAGAGAGAGAGAGAGAGAGAGAGAGAGAGAGAGAGAGAGAGAGAGAGAGAGAGAGAGAGAGAGAGAGAGAGAGAGAGAGAGAGAGAGAGAGAGAGAGAGAGAGAGAGAGAGAGAGAGAGAGAGAGAGAGAGAGAGAGAGAGAGAGAGAGAGAGAGAGAGAGAGAGAGGCTTTCGTTAGAAACGCTCTACTCGTGATTTTCTTTCTCTTCTCTCTGATTCTTGGTCCTCTGCTATTTCGCATTTCAGTAAATCTTTCTTTGGGGCTAGACATATGGAAAGCATTCGATAGAGTCTGGCACAACGCTATGATTTCTAAACTTCCTTCTCTCATGATTTTCTTTCCGATCGTTCTAAAGCAGCTGTTGTACACGGCCATCGATCGTACTTTTAAATCTATTAATAGTGGTGTTCCTCAAGGTTATGTCTATCACAACTCTTTTCTACTTTACATTAATGACTTCCTCTATCACTTTGTCTCCCTATTCACTCTAAGTTAGATGGCTCAACGATGACCCTACAATTTAGAAGTCGACCCTCTCACCACAACAATTATCAGGCCGGATGGTGTCCTTGAAGCAGCTGACTGAATCAGGGCTGCAGATGAACGGACGGGAGACGGAGCCGCAAGAAGCCGCAAGGGTTTTGGGTGGAGCCGGAGTCGGGTCGAAACTTTTTAAGGGACTGGAGCCGGAGCCGGAGCCGGAGTAGAAATTTTGGGGGACCTTGAGCCCGGAGCCGGAGTCGGGCCAAGAAATTTTTAAGGGGACTTTGGAGCCGGAGCTAGACGGGTTGGAGCCAAAATAGATACTCCGGCTCCAGCCTTGGAAATACAAAGTAAGTAATTATTAGTTTTATTACTACGGGTGTTATATATATATATATGTATAATAATAATTATTTATATATTTTTTTGTATATTTATATATATATATATATATATATATATATATATATATATATATATATATATATAACCATCTTATATAACCAATAACCATACGCCTTTGCTGTATATTATATCTATATATATATATATATATATATATATATATATATATATATATATATATATATATCTTAATATATATATATATATATGTATATAATATATATATATATATATATATATATATATATATATATACCTTTTTTTATATAATTATATATATATTTATATCTAATATAAATACTCATATATATATATAATATAACAATATAATAATAAATTATAAAGAAGAAAAAAGATTCCCCTCTTATATTAACGGAAAACGGTTTAGCGTAAATAAAAAAAACTATATAATATGACAGACTCAAATATTTAATTATATATATATATATATATATATATATATATATATATATATATATATATATATATATATATATATATATATATATATATATTTATATATATATATTAAAAAATAAAATATATATATATATATAATAATAGATATATATATATATATAAATATATATACATATATATATATATATATATATATATATATAATAACCATATACTACCTATATATATATATATAACCCTCACCTGCTCTGCATTTCTTTTTCCAGAAATTTGCTTATGTGTATTTATTATTCAATAATAAAAAAGGTTCGGTACTTCTATAGATAACTTTAATTAATTAAGTTTAATATCCTTAGAAAAATCATGTCAACTAAACCAAAATCGAAAACACCTCATGTACTTGAATATATTACTCACTCTGAAGATAAAAATACTTTCATTTGTCAATATGAAATAGTTAGCACAGTTGATGGGAAACAGTCAGTTCGATCATGCACAAAAGAGTCTACCTAACTACCAGTTACTCATGGAGTCACAATACATCTATTGGATCCTTTAAATTAATGCGACATTTAAAACGCTATCATCCAGACATTGCTGCAATTGTTAAAAAGAAAGGTGAAGCTAAAAGTAATCAGGATAAACCTTTAATTTCAAAAACTCAGACTAAAGTGGAAACTTTTTCAGTTGCCATAAACTTGTTCTGTCTATGTTAAGTGAAAAATTTAAAATACAATTGATTATAATGGTTGTTAAAGATAGTGACCCATTAGTTTTCTTTGCATGACCAGGATTTAAAGCACTGTATGGAGACATGGCTTAGAAACTGGAAGTCCCTTTAGACTGGAAAAATATTTGTAAAATAGTTCTAGAAGAAAAAATAAACAAAAAAATAAGCTTAAAAATTGCATAAAGGGACGCTTTGTGCATTTAAAAATGGATACTTACACATGGGCAAAGCTAAATTATTTTTGTCCAATAATATTATATATGGACGAAGATAAAAACAATATTTCTAAAACGTTAACTTGATAAAAGAAACCAAAATCACCAACATTTCAGCGATATGTTAAAATTTGTTGCTGACATTTTTAAAAGAATTCGAAATAACAAGAGAAGTAATTAGCTTAGTTACGGATAACGCATCAAACATGATCAGTACGATTGAAAAATTAAATAAGGACAATGAGGGTGTGGAATAGGAAGCTGGTAAATGTGATACTGATTTTATTGAATGTTAAAACGAAGAAGTAATAGTTGTTTTCAGAATGAACTTGATAAAACTATGAAAAGACTATGTTCCGATAACGTTAACATTGCACACATGAGATGTGGAGTTCATACTTTACAGTTAACAGTGCGTGATGGTCTCCACAATACTCATAGAGCAAATCTTATAAGCAGGGCGAGACAAATAGCAAAAGCATCACGTACCCCAAAATTAATGGAAGTTCTAAAGAATCAAGCTGCAAAAGTGGCAATCTTAGGTCAAGAGACAAGATGGGGAAGTACATGTCTTATGCTCTAAAGGCTTCTGCAACTAAAAGATTATAGTAGTAGTAGTATGATGGCTGCCGGTACTTCTGAACTTTCTCTCTCCGACAGTCAGTGGGAACAAATCAAAACCCTCGAAGAATTATTAAAACACCCATACTTTACAACAAAAAATATTCAATCAAAAGACTTGACTGCAGGAAAATTTTTATAGAGAACGGATTTTAGCAAATCACAAATAAATTCCATGAAAAGAAGGGAAAGAATGTTAACTGAAAATAAAATATTTTTGTCGGCAATCTTTGTTTAGAATCTTTCTCAGAACTGAAGATCTGATATTTAAAGCTAGGAGTGCTCTTTGTGAACTAGGACTTAAAATGAATAACACTATCGAACAGAAATCTGGGTTGGAGTCAGATAGTTCAGCAGTTTCAGGAATCCTCCCTTGTAGAATTTTGTCAGATGAAGATGAAGAAGTCACATTTGCCAGATAATGGGAAAAATTGGAGCATGCAGAAAAGCGATTAAAAAAACTAAAAAGACAATCTACTAGTAAAAGACATTCAACCTAAATATCTTCTAGAAAAATAAAAGGTAGAATTCCATAAGTCATTAGATGGAATAATGAAAATCGACCAGAAATCAAAATTAACAGTTAAAGAGGCAATCAATTGCTATCCTAAAATTTTGCAAGATGCCGCTTGCATAATTACAGCTTTGCCTCCTATTCAAGTGAATGTTGAGAGCTTATTTTCTGCTTTAAAAATAATAAAATCGGATCTAAGGACATCGTTAAAGGAGGATTTTATTGATGAAGTTTTATTTTTAAGAACAATTGTTTTGAATAAATTTATATTACATATGGTCGGGCTGTTCAAAGAGAAATTATTTTAAAATTTAGGAAGAAAGTGAATTATTTATATATATATATATATATATATATATATATATATATATATATATATATATATATATATATATATATATATATACTACTGCTGCTATATATATATATATATATATATATATATATATATATATATATATATATATACACGGTATATATATATATATATATATATATATATATATATATATATATATATATATATATATGTATATATATATATATATATATATATGTATATATATATATATATATATATATATATATATATATATATATATATATATATATATATATATATATATATATATATATATATATATATATAATAAAATATATATATTTTTTTATATATATATATATATATATATATATATACATAGCTATATAACTCTTAATATATATATATATATATATATACATATATATATGTATGTATGTATATATGTATATATATATATATATATATATATATATATATCTTTGTAAATATATATATATATATATATATATATATATATATATATATATATATATATATATATATATATAAAATCTGTTTTGAATAAAATTGTTATATATGTTCAGGCTCATAGTTCAACGAGGAATTATTTTAAACTTTAGGATGAATCTAAAATATGATTTTTATGCTTTTTAGAAAAAAAAATAATAAAATTATATTACGTAACTGTACAGGCAGTTCATCGTTCAAAGAGGAATTATATTAAAATTTAGGAAGAAAGTGAATGATTCCTTTTCTGTATTTCTTAAAATTCTTATTTTCTATAAAATATTTTCTAAGTTTTAAATTCTAAGCTAATAAAGATGTCATTAACAAACATTTAATTTCATCATACCCTCAAAATTTTGTATCAGAATTAATGATTTCATGACTGTAAATGGAGAAGGAATTATAACTAGGTTCGGAGCCGGAGCCGGAGCCGGAGTCGAAGCCGAACAATTTTAAAATACCGGAGCCGGAGCCGGTAATTTTAAAATGCTGGATCCGGAGCCGGAGTCGGAGCTGGGCAATTTTAAAATGCTGAAGCCGGAGCCGGAGTCGGAGCCGGAAAAAAATTTGCCGGCTCCGCAGCCCTGCAGTGACAACTAATCTTTCTCGAATATATAATTGGGCAAAAAAAATCAATCAAACAAACAAACAAACAAAAAAAACATGGTAGTTTTGAATGCCTCAAAAACACAATTGCTTCATCTATCTACTCGACATGATATTCCACGCAACTATAATATCTCTTCGAAAGTACACAACTCAAAACTTCTCCTGTTCTTAAGCTAAGTTCCTTCAATCCCGAAATTCTTCTTTAACTTCAAACATTTCTTTTCACAGAAACTATGAAAAAATGACCAGCAAAATAAGCAGCTTTTATCAAACTTCCATAAAACTATTTATATTTTTCATAACATGTAGTTTTGAAACATCCTTTCAAAGTTTTATTTATTCGAACATAAGAAAAATATGGAGTTAATCAACCTTTATTTAAAATAAACTTTGTCTTTTGGTTATTTCTTGGTTATTTATAAACGACACTAAGTGAATTACTTATTACAATAATAATAATAATAATAATAATAATAATAATAATAATAATAATAATAATAATAATAATAATAATAATAATAATAATAATAATAATAATAATAATAATAATAATAATAATAATAATAATAATAATAATAATAATAATAATAATAATAATAATGATAGCAGATTATTATACCGATCTAGAAAATAAATGAAAATAATTAGAAAATCTGCTTTAAAATAGTTTTAACATAGTTGTACAAAATAAAACTATTATTAATAATAAAATTTTAATAATAATAGTTAAAAATAAAATTACGAAAAGCATCTCCACATGATTAATTATTGAAAGCTAAACCAATAAAACGTGAGTTCGTCACAAAATTCATACCAATAGGAGAAATCTGGCAACCAGTAGATTTAGGTATAATTATAGTTACCTAATAGCGCTCCTAGCTCTGAAGTAGAGCACTCGAATAGGAAGCGAGAGGGCCCAGCGTCGAGACTGGATGGAGCGAGAGAATGCGAGCTATTCTCTATCAACTCTAGCTTCATCCTACTCAGACGTTAATGAGTACGTTGGTATCGTGCTTTGCTACTAACGGGAAAACTTCCCGGCATCCGCGATAGGTCTGGCCAGCCAGCGGATTTAACCGTTAGGCCCGTGTAACCCAAGGACCTTTCTCAATGGGTCCAATTGACAGGTCGTGGTTTTCCTAGAAGACCATGACCTTCCTGGGGGAGGACAGGTTTTTTTTATTTTTTTAATAATTACCTGATCTCCTGCATGTTCCCACAGTGATAAAAAAAATTATAAATTATTTCATAATTTATTTTTGCAATAAATTATTATTACAATTTTTAATATAATTACTTTTACAATTTTATGCATAAATAAAACAACTAGTAAACTCATTTATAAATAGGAAATCATGGAAACGTTTTTTAAAAGAGACTATATATAAATATATCCAATAAATATGATTCAATTTTAATTAATAAATTAATACGAGAATGCTGAATTTGTCCAGCCTCTCTTCCATGTATTTGGAATACAAGTATTAAATTTGGCAAAATTGTATCGAGTCCCAGTGGGCGGTATTTCACTCTAATAGTACTCACTCTCTAACCTTTATCGGCAAATAAAATGTCTCTGCCCAAAAGGAGTCTTCAAAGCTCATTTTCGCTCGTGTCTGTTAGATAAATATTAGGCGTTAGTGAAAACATTTTCCAAACCTGAATATACTTTGAATTGAAGCAAATTTCTTTGATTTAATAAAATTTAAATGTATACACAAATTAAACTTGTGTATATGTAATCGAAGAAAGGTGAGCAAGGTAGGTCCTTTCTCTAGTATTTACTGCTCAGAATTCTGTAATATGTAGGAGGCACTGCTTCCCTTGATTTCCCTGAAAAACCGTCACAATTATATATATATATATATATATATATAATATATATATAATATATATATATATATTATATATATAATATATATAATATATATATATATATATATATATATATAATATATATATATATATATATATATATATATATATATATATATATACTAGTGAAGGGGCGATACCAGCATCCAAACTGAAATCCGGAAGTTGTAAGCGGATGTTGCAAAGCATCGTTTGCAGTATTCGATTTCCTGACGCATTGAGGCGGTCAAATTAAGGTTTCCGAAGGGACGCGGAACCCGTTTCCGAGTCGGCGACTCGTTTTTCTAGGCACAATCGACCGCATTTGACCCCAAGTCATGTCAGCACGAGACTTGGTTACTGCCAACTCCCAGAGGAGTGTGCTCATTTTTTCCCCAGCGGAGCAGCACTGCCGCGTCTCCAAGGCCTACAAAACAGCATTCAGAGGGCAACGATGCGCTTTCAAGTTTCGGAAAAAACGGCTTCCGTATGTGACGACGGACGTTTGGAAGACTATTTTAGGGTTTCGTATATTGTTCGCTTGAGCATTCGAGCTTTTGTTTTAATCTAATGGTAGTATATTTAAGAAAAAGTCTTATTATTGAAGTTATACCGCTTTATTATTAATATTATATATATATATATAATATTAATATAATATAATTAAATATATATTATTATACTATATATATATATAATATATATATATTATATATCTTATATATATATATATATATAATATATATATATACAAAAATGTTAGAAATTAGAAGTTTTAATATATATAGATTCGATCACCCTTATTTCGGGTTGAATTAGGCAAGAGGCCCTTAACCAATAGTAACCATGGACGATCTTTCACATAACATCAGGAAATTATGTTATTAAATTGAAAAAAAGATTTTTTGAGGAATTTTCACAAGAGGTCTACTGACTTCCAGTAATTTTTAATAGTCAACTAAAAATAATATATAAGTATATATATATATATATATATATATATATATATTATATATATATATATATATATATACTATATATAAATAATATTATACTTTATATTATTATAATATTTATAAAATTTATATATAATATTTATTATAACTTTTATTATATATATATATATATATTTATATATATATATATATATACAAATATAATATTATACTGTATATAATATATATATATGTAGATATATATATAATATAATATTATTATATACTATATATTATATTATATATATAATATATATATATATATATAATATATATTATATAATATATATACTATATATATATATATATAATATATATATGCTGAAACGACTGTAATTGATCGAAAGGATGAAGAACGTCATGTAAGATAGCCATTACGTCATATTTTGTTTTTGTAATTTTTTTTGCTTTTTGCTATTCACACACACACACACACACACACACACACGCCACATATTATATATATATATATTATATATATTATATAATAATATTATACCTAGTAGGATATAGACAGATATCTATTACTAAGTATTATCGAATGAAATATCTTCCTTCACATATATATAATATAATAAGTAATATATATAATATATCCAGCGGAATGTAATAGTATATATATATAGTGCCCGTAATTTATAGGCACAATCCAAGAAGGTCTATGAACTTGTCCTATAAAAAGCCACACTTCCCCCCTCTTCCTTTTAGGAAATTCTAATTATCGTATCACCACCACCTGTTTACCCATAGCTGGTGGTGTCACCGTTAGTGGCACCAAAGGTTTCAAGACGCTATGCCATCCAAGGGGAGGCCGACCTTAAACTTGGTTATGGAGTACTATGTGGTAAATAAATAATAAACAACCGACAGGATTCGAGTAGAAGATCGGAGTTAGAGAAAGGAAATAACGTTGAGCCCGATTTGACTCATGAGAACGAGGAACACTTGAGCCAAAACCAGAATGAAAGGTGCAAAATGCATGGATATGCATAACAGAACGGAAGATGGAGGAAAATGAGAGAGGAACAAAAAGCCTCGGCGAGAATTGAGAAGACGACATGGAGTTGAGCACTGCACCCGTATCCACTGTCGGGCAAGAGTTGAAATCTTAAAATAAACAATATTAGACCGATGTAGTGTGTCTTTCCTATGTTTATAAACACATAGAACTCGATTTTATGGTTTCCATTAACATTTTAAGAAGTGTCTGAGAACGCTTCGCAGGAGAAGGGCCCAGACAAAAAGCATAGGGTGAGGGAGGGAAGACGATGGAAGTATATTAAGAAAAGTTCAGAACAGAGAGCTCATGATGTGCGAAGCAAATGAGCCCGGTGCTGGAGCTGGTGCCATTGTGAGGGTGCAGTGCTGAGTTAGCACAGATTGGACAGAGAGTTTACAGATAGAGTATTCTATATTATGATTGGAGTAGCGCGCTCAATGGGGTTATTTTACGGTCCCAGAAAACTGCAATTTGCTTATAGGATCATATTATATGTCTCTGCCTCACCGGAGGGAGCTCTGTGACCTGGCCCGCCTTGCCTCATAGGTCGAGCGATGGAGCGCGCCGCGCGCGTATCTCTTTTAATTATAGAGCGTACTTTATTTTGAATTGTATATAATTTCTTAGAAAGCCACTATATGCAACCAATGTTATATAAAAATATGAAACTGTAGCACAACGGGCTATTAATTATCGCTGCCATTCCCAACCTATTCGCCTATTTTCCTTAAGTCAATGCCTAACTTCAGGTCTTTTCCTTAACTAACCGGATTAACATTGTCTAACGTTACCGAAGACCTATCATACTACGTTAACACATCTCCTTATTAATTACAGCGTCTCTCTCTCTCTCTCTTTCATCTCTCTCTCTCTCTCTCATCTCATCTCTCTCTCTCTCTCTCCTCTCTCCACATTGTTTAGCTTCTCCTAGCACATATCAAACTAACGCCGTCAATTCTGCTTAACGACCGGATTGTTTACTGTAAGCACATGACTATGTCGTTTTCCTTCCAGCTCACACGACTGATATTTTTATAGGCGTCATGCAATTGTGTCCCGTTTTCTAAACGTTGTTGGTAAACATTTAATATTTAATAATATATTATTATATATATTTGAATATTTATTATATATATTATAATATATATATATATAATATATATATATAATTTATACATATATATATATAACTTTATAATATATATATATATTACTATGATATAATAATATATATATATATAATATATATATATAGATATATTATATATATATATATATACTAATAATTGAATTTATTAGATTTATGGAGATAAGTAGATCATTAACAAATTATATAATAATAATAATAATAATAATAAAATATAATAATAATAATAATAATAAAACTATTTAAGCCGTTCAAAATAATTTCTAATATATGCCGTAAGAAAAAACAAACCGATCGCACAAACAATAACGAAACCGTCGAAAAATGGTCTACCAAATGCGTCGCCGCATTGGGAGTGGTCTTCCCGGACCTAAAGAAACACGAATCGTTGTCTTGGAAACGAACATCGTTGCCGCCCGAACGCTGTCTTTTTATAGGCCTTGGACGCGCAGTGGCTAAACGCTGGGGAAAACAAGGCAAACTTCTCCGGAGTTGGGGGCATTAGGCAAGTCTGTTGCTGACATAACTTGGTCAAATGTGGTCGATCGTGCGGTGGAAACGTGTCGCCGACCTCTGAAACCGGTTCCCCAACCTTGAAAACCCTTAAGCGTCAAAAATCGAATGTCATAAATGTTGCTTTGGGACATCCGCTTGCAACTTACGGATTTCAGTTTGGCTGCTGGTAGCGTCCCCTTACTATATATATATAATTATATATACTTATAAATATATATATATATATGCGGAGGAAATATATAAACCACATAAATAAGAAATTTTTAACACATCATATATATATATATATATATATATATATACTATATATATATATATATATATATATGATATATATATAATATATGTGCCGTATTTAAAGGTTAGCAAACTGTGGAGATAACCTATCAATTTATCAAGAATAGGGTACTATAAAATATAAAGTAAAGTTGAAAGTCTTAAATATAAACTTTTCCCCAAGTTCAAAATTAAGAGGAACTGTTATAATTATTAAAATAAGATTATAATCATTAATAATTTGAAATTTGGAGGTTTGGTATTATTAGTAATTAAATATCTACTTGTCACTGTCTAACCAACTATTTCAAGCCACTCTTTTTTCCCCTTCAATCATCAAATTTTATTATCTGTAAAAAGTTGAGCACGGCAGAGTATAAAATATGGTTCAGCAATTATTTTTACATTAAAAAAATTAATAATGGTTTGAGTCTCTTAGTTATATTTTATAAGAAATAATTAAGAATAAAAACAAATTGAGGTATATATTATATATAACAGGAAATACATATTTTGTGGTTTGCGAATATATTCATTAGGTTTTGTAGGTTGCTGAAAACGCAAAAGAAGAATTTCTAGTAAAGCCAATACTACGAAGGTTAAAATAAATAATTAATTTCTGATTGAACAACGATTCAATGGTACAGCAGCAATAGAGATAAGTTTTAGGTGTTCATGCTATCGAAAATATCTAGCGATATTGTTATTGTTCAGAGATGTTCCCCAACATTCATTGTGGAAGTAACAACACATTATAAAACTTTTAATTGTCACAACTGAGGTACTATTGGGGGTCACACAAAGGAGGACAACAAATTTTAAAAATAGGAAAAATACCAAGTCAAAATGGACAAACTAACATGTTGTAAGGGTAGACAAAGGTTGTGTGGAAAGCATTACGATGGATTGTTATGATAGACAAAGGTTCAAAAGCAATTGCTGAAGCATTTGGAGGACCTGAGATTATCATCAAGATATTGAACTTTCTTCAAAACCCTCAAATCTTTTGAAGTCTGTAATCACGAGCGAATTGGTTATAAGTTTAATTTTGACATCAAATTTATTCTCCATTGTGTACTACATTGCAGTTTTCATTTTTGATAGTTTTTTTTTCTATCAAACATTGATGAAAAATTTTCGATAAATACTTATAGAAGTTGCAACAGAACTTTTTCTTTTTTCTTTATATAAAAATATTGTGAAAATATCACGTGTGGAATCAACGTAAAATGAAAAGGACAAAGCAATTTAGCAATTCCTTTTCTTGATAATTTTTCACACAAGCCATAGATCCATACTCACCAATCTTGGTAAAGTTATTTCATCGATCCTAATATATATATTTTACGAACTTTTGTAGATGAATTTGATCAGTATATTGCAGCAATTGGATTGTTAGATGTTTAGCATTATCTGGCCTACACAACGTGCATTCAAAAGGATATTAATCTTTTACTATGAAAATGCCTCCAAAAACAATGTTTCTCAGTTCTACAGGAGAGGAAAGGATAACAGAACTATCATGAATGTGTGTTCATCATACCTACACAATATAATCGGAAGAAGTTGTCAATCATTTTGCTGTAAAAATAGCTTGAAGAATGTTTTTTATACATATAAATAACATCTTTTATATTTTGTTTTTAAATTGCACATTAAATGATGGAATTTTTTATTTACCCTTTTTGCTCAAGAATATATATAATATTATAAATATATATATATATATAATATATAATATAATATATTAAATATATATAATATATATATATATATATATATATATGATATAGTATTAATATAATAAATATTATATAATATATATATATATATATATATATATAAATATATATATAATATATATATACTCACTATGAATATATATATATAATAAAATATATCTATATATATATATATATATATTATATATATATATATATATATATATATATATATATATATATATATAATATATATAATTATATATATATTAAATATATATATTATATATATAATATAATAAAATATATATATATATATATATATATATATATATATATATATATATATATATATATATATATATTATATATATATATATATATATATTATATATATATATATATATATATGTATTATATATATATAATATATATATATATTATTATATATATATCATATATATATACTATAATATATATATATAATATATAATATATATATATATATATTATATATATATATATAATATTAAATACAAGCCCACCGAAAGTTTATTCTGGCTACGGCCCTGGTCCAGCATATATATATATATATATATATATATATATATATAATATCTATATATATATATATATATATATATATTAATATATATATATATATATAAATATATATATAATAATAGTATAGTATATAATATATAAATAACAATATAATTACATACTATATATGTATATATAAAATATATTAATATAATATATATATATAATATATACATAATATAATATATATTATATTATATATATATATGTATTTATATATATATATATTATATATATATATATATATATATATATATATTATTATATATATATACTATATATATATATATATATTATATATATATAATATATATATATATATATATATATATATAATATATATATTTTATATATATATATATATATATATATATTATATATATATATTTTTTATTATATTATATTATATATATATATAGTATAATATACTATATATATATATAATATATATATATTATATTAAATATATATATATATATATAATATATATATTATATATATATATATATATATATATATATATATATATATATATATATATATTATATTATAACTATATTATATATAATATATATATATATATATATATATATAATGACTATTTCAGAGATATTCTGTGATTTATTGCATCTTAGTGGAATATCAGTGGGTACTATAATTTTCTCTTTTTGTAATGGTTTCAAACTTGCAGCAAGTTATTACAATATTTTCTAGTATAATTTTCTTAATTCTGAGCAATTTTTCCGCTTTCCAGGTTAAAAATAAATCACAAAAAGATACATGTTTATATTCATCGAAGATGGTGATTAATCACAATCCGACAGCTTTATAATATATGTATACATAAAATTAATGAAGGTAAAGCTTCTTTCCAAATTAATTTAATAAAAAAAAATATATTTAAATATTAATATTTTATTATTTTATCTTTGTAAAGGTTTTAATATTTTATTCTTGTAAACTATAATAAGTTTATGAATTTAGATTTATTTTACAGTTTATTATTGTTTAATTTTCCTGTCTGTTGGTAGCTAAATTGATAATTTTCATAATAAATACCAGAAATGTCAAACACAAGATTTATGAGTTCTAATTTCTAAAAATACAATGAAAACTTTTTAAAATAAATAATATAATATAATAATACTATATCTTATTTGAAGTATATTAGAATTAAATTTTCAAGAACAGTTTTCGATGAACTAAACTTGCAGAACAAAAAAATTTAGGTGTATTACGGTTTAATATTCATATTGTCTTTAAAACGAGAAATTCTAATATATATATATATATATATAATATATATATATATATTTAACTAATATATATATATATATATAATATATATATATATATATATATAATATATATATATATATATATATATATATATATATATATATATATATATATATATATATATATATATTATAGTATATATATTATACTATATATATATATTATATATATATATATACGTATATATATGTATATAATATATATATAATAGTAAGTATATATATATAGTATATTAGATATATATATTATATATATATATATATATATATATAACTAAATATAATAGTATATATATATATTATAGTTTATTAGTATATATATTTATAATATAATTACTATATATTATCGATGTCTTTCCTGAAAAAAGTATCTACCTGATTCTCTTCCGTTCAAGTGATAATTATTGAGATTGAGGCAGCACTGAATTTGTGGAAAGGCGAGGGAACATTCACGTGTCAGCGCGAGCTAGTTATCTTTTCGTCACGGAAAAGACTGGTATCTAACTGCGGGATAGGCTGACAGTTGCGATGACATTGGATTAGCATGCTGACGTGTGAGGTGTTAAATTTGTGATTATAAACACGAGAGCGGAGATTTTTATTTGTGATAAGTGAGATGAACGATGGAACTTGCTGATGTCAAGCTTTGCAAGTCAATGCTTTTGTCAGAAGCTATGGTGATTTGAAACGCAAAGGGAAAACAGATTCGCACATCATTTCTACAGGCTTTTGACGTGAACGTATTTATATTGGGGATTACCCAAATAGAAATGCAACCGGTTTAAAAATGGTCGCACGTCGTCCGAAAGTGACCATTATTCAGGAAGGTCGTCAACATGCAGGAATGCAAAAATCATTGAGAAAGTGAGCTTCTTGATAATGTCAGATTGTCGATTGACAGTGATAAAAAATTTGCTGATGGCATCAGAATCTGCAAAGTTTTTATTTACGTAATTTTAAAGGATGAATTAGGATTGCAGAGGCTGGAAGCCAAATTTATACCAAAACTGCTTTCGCAGGAGCAAAGGGAACTCAGATTCGACGTTGCACAAGCCATGCTGAAACAGTTAAGAGGGATGCAGAGTTCTTCAATACCGTGATAACTGGAGATGAACCTAGGTGTATGGGTCTGACTCAGAAACCAAATTCCAATCATCACAGTGTAAGCATTTAACTGTGCCGATACCCATGAAATCACAGCTGGTGAAGAGCAAAATCAAGGTAATGTTGATTATATTCTTCGGTTCTCGTGGTATCGTGGATCACGAAAACGCGTCAGAAAGACAAAAAAGCAAATAAAGAGTACTATAGTGACGTCCTCCGTCATTTCTTGATTCAGCTCGTCATAAACGACGGAATCTGTGTTCATCACAAATCTGGAAACTGCATCGCGATTACGCCCCGGCTCATTTGGGTTTTCATGGCAAAGAAAGGTATTTCAATCGTTAGCCAGGCACCTTGCTCTCCGGACATGGCTCGTGTTCTGGTTATTCCCGAAGCTCAAAATTTCACTCAAAGGGATCAGATTTCAGTCCAGAGAAGACATTATGCAGAGTGCGACGGACCAGCTGCGCGACACTTCGAGAGATGCTTCAATTAATGACAAACTCGTTGATCTAAGTGTGTTGAAGCCCAAGGTTCTATTTTGAAAGAGATTAATAAATAAAAATCACCGGATTAGTAACATTTATTTCCGGAATATGGTCGGGATATGTTTCAGACAGACTCTCGTATATATATATATATATATATAGTAGTATATAATATATATAATATTAATATATATATATATATAAATATATATTAATATATATATTCATATTATAAGTTATATAAAATAACTGAAAAAAACAAATAGACTGAAATACAGAAGACCGTAAAGGAAGGATCCAGAGCATGAAGGACAGAGTACTGGTCAGAGCAAGATTGAACTCAAAGCTTTAGATGACAGATTTTATATGATGCTTTTGATGTATCAAGGGCTAAAGCAAAAGATTTACCGAAATGCCGAAGGAAAAGAGGATCAAATATCAGAAAAGAAATTAGCGAGTCATAGAGCATTAATCCTTTCGAGAAAGTCATACTAGTGATTAAATATAAGACTAGAATAATTAAGATGTTTTCAAATCTTACCTTTAAGGATAGATTTTAAATATTGGGAAAGGGGGGGAGAGAGAGAGAGAGAAAAAGAGAGGAAAGGTAGAGAGCGTTAGAGATATGATTGATGAGAGAGATGATGATGAGAGAGAGATAGAGAGAAGAGACGAGAGAGTAATGAGAGATGAGTTAAGAGACAGGATGAGTATGAGTAGAGAGAGAGAGAGAGAGAGAGGGTGGAGCTAATGAGGAATAACTCCAGAGTAGTCTAAGGTGGAATCAGAGAGACAAATATATGGGAGAAGAATTCAGCTTTCCGAGGAGGTAGATAATTTGTTGTACCGTCGGAATAAATTATACTTATTAGAGAATGAAAAAGTAAAAGCATAGTTAGGAGTCGACATTTTTTTTCTTTTTTTTTTCCAAAATCTCGAAAAAGAGTAAAAAAGAGAAATCGAAAGATTATTGCATTTTCTATGGAGAAAAGGGGTCTTAGTGTTATGGAGGATAGATTTAGTACGATTCCAAAATAAAATGAAAGAAACATGAGATTCCGGAGTTCAAATACGATGCCAATTCCTGAAGAAAGATTCTGCGGCGAGAACGTTTGAAAGTCTACTAAAGTTTATTAGTTTTAGATGCAGGAATAGAATGTATGCTTCCATTTTAGAGAAAATCACCTCAGCTATGCGTTCTGCAGAGTCCGTGGGACCCCCCTTTAATCCCAAGTCCGACCAGTTGGCAGCACCGAAGTGATAAAAATATTTCCTAGTCATAAGCTGGGGGGGCCACAATTGTATCTTGAGAATTATATATATATATATATATATACTATATATATATATAATATATATATATATATATAATATATATATATATATATATTATATATTATAATATTATATATATATTATATATATATATATATAATATATAATATATATAGATATATATTTAATTATTATATATATTATATATAATATATCATTATAATATATATATATATATATATATATATATATATAAATATATATATATATATATATATATTATATATATATATATATATATATATATATATATATATATTAGTATATATATATATATATATATATATATATAAATATATAGGTAATATAATATATATATAAGTATATATATATATTATATATAATATATATTATATATATATATAATATTATATATATAGGGACACATAATGTATATATATATATATATATATATATATATATATAAACCCAATATTATCATCTAAATTTTTAATGAGCTTGGCATCAACTTACCACTCCTAAAACTTTTTTTGAAGCTCTCACTCAAAATCAAATAAAATGATCTCATAAATAAAGAAAGCTTTTGAATCATCTGTTTATCTTCTACTGACCTTTTGGGTTACAGGATACTTCAGACTTTATATATTAAAGTTAGACAAATTAGACTCAGACTCAATAATGATAATTATTATAACTCTTCCATTATATTATTTTAATTTTTTAGAATTTTTTGATTTGTTTTATTTTATTTTAAATTATTATTATTATTATTATTATTATTATTATTATTATTATTATTATTATTATTATTATTATTATTATTATTATTATTATTATTATTATTATTATTATTATTATTATTATTATTATTATCATTATTATCATTATTATTATTATTATTATTAATTATTATTATTATTAATTATTATTTATTATTATTATTATTATTCCTTATTATTATTATTATTATTATATTATTATTATTATTATTATTATTATTATTATTATTATTATTATTATTATTATTATCTTGCATTGTTAATTTGTATTTTCTCCCATTATAATATCTATAAATGTGTAACAGAGTATATATGTACTAAAGTATAGTACTATATAAAATAATGCTATTATAATCTTTATTGTAATTGTAAAAGCTATTATGGGAGGAGAAACACAGCTCCAACCGTTTTGTGTATTATTATGTACGGTAAAATTACTTACATTTTATAAGATAACACACACAACTGTTTTTATTCTTTTTGTTTATATTATTTAAAATCTTAAGTCAGCCAATAAGAGTCTTTTCCCTGTCCGGCAATATCTGACGCCAAAACGAGGGAAGAGTTAGTGAGGCCCCGACATCAGAGCCGTTACCAAGTGTCTCGGGCATCGCCCGAGCACACAAAATTTATTATTTTTGTAATAAAACTAAAGGTGTTAGATTATTATTAATGTTCTTATAATAAGATCTTTTAAGTGTCATTTTGACACGCTATGTTGATCCACAGTGAAATAAATAAGATACAAATGAGAAAGAACGGTGAAAGTGATCTAGTAATGAACATGGCATTATATTACATGCCCCACATTGCAAACTGTTCTAAAATAAAAATTTATATAATTTAAGTATTCACGAAAATATATTTAAAGGGTCTGTGGCCCACTCCTGATTATTCATATAAAATAAAAATTATCTATTATGAACTGTGAAAAATAACAATATAAAAAGAATGTTAATAAAGAAAATAACATCAACTATTTTTCTATACACCTTCCATCTATTAATATATGTACCCGAGGAGGTGAGGGATTTAATTCTAGGTATAATTGATTAATGATCTCATCATCTCGTGCTACATGTGATGCCCCCAGTATCGTGACTTAAAAAAATACCAACCTGTCTGATAAAAAGGGTCAAAGGATAATAATAAAAATAATAATAATAATAATAATAATAAAATAACGCGGTGATGAAAGTGGACAATATTAATTACTCAAGTGAAGAATTTTTTTTTATAAGTTATTAAAAAGAAGTAAGTCTTGAGGGTCTATATTATTAATGCTAACAACGTAAGTGGTAGCGTGAAGAAAATTTCCTTTTTAAAAGAAAATAAAAAGTCGTTACCCAGTAAAAATAGCGCTTTTCAAAAAAAAAAAAAAAAAAAAAAAAAAAAAAAGAATAGAAATAAAAATCACCGCGCATTTCAAAAAGAAACAAAAAAAAAAAAGAAAATCTTCTAACGAATTCAGATACCAGAAAGCTTCGTCCTGCTATTAAACGGGGGAGGGGTAGAGAGAAGAGCTCCCCGCCACTAAAATCCCCCAAAAGCACTTCGTGTAAAGCTCTAGGTAAAATTTGAAATTCAAGAACCAGCGAGCCTAAAAAACAATAACAACAACGAAAGAAAAATAAAGCCTCCACGATGAAGACGAGGCCTATATAAATAAAATTGGGAAGAAGTACGAAATACCCCAAAAGTTAAATGCGCCTCTAATCTGAAACGAGTTAAAGCTCAAAATTGCCTGTCTGTTAAAACGCCTAAGCCACTCGTAACGTTGTTCAGAGCGCATCGAAAGGGACATAGAAATTCCTCTCCATCGCTTGGAATGTATTTTTTATTAACAAAGTTATTTTTGTAAGTAAAATTTAATCTTATAATTATTTTGTGTTATTAAAAAGTAATGAAAATATATTATAATTCGACGGCAGAAGGATGTTATAAAATAATGGAAAATCAGATAAACTTCTTTTGTGTCTTATGATAATTATAGGAATCTTGTGTATATTTAAATAAACTTGTGTTTACAATGTGTAAGGAGGTGGGAATCCCCCATCCTTCGTTACTCTTACCCCCCCCAAAAAATTGGGAGGGAAAGAAGGTTGAACTTGTAAATAAAACTTTAAGAAATATTTGTAATACGGGGATCGTAAGATTTTCCGTAAATGAAGGTAATAAAACTTCTGTTTAAGAAGAAAAATTTGTAACTGGGTATTTTTTAGGAATAGTAAAATTTATATTTTAAAATTTCGTGTGAAGCGGCCTTGTAAAAGTGACTGTTATATGATATGAGAAATATTCCTTTTGAGAAAGGAAATTGGTAATTGTTTTTAAGAATAAGAAAATTTATAGTCTAAAACATTTTTGTGAGGTCTTTACGATCGGGTTTTAAATGCATGACGGGAATTCCCATATTTTAAAAAAATTATTGTATTTTATTTATTAAGTATGATAATTAGCTTAGGAAATTCGATTCCTCTGAGTAAAAAATTTAATGAAATTATTATAAATTAGTTATATACGAATTTATTTTATGTGCTATTAGGAAGATATGTCTGATCAAAATTATTTTTATAATGTTGTATGGTGCCGAATTGTTATATATTGTTCGAATTAATATAAAAGCATATAAAAATTTATCTAGTAGAACGAAAAGTAATAAAACTTTCGTTCATTATACCATGTGAGAGGGGGGAGGAGTTATCTCCTGTCCCAAATCGACATCTGACTATGACGTCATTCGGGTAGGTGCAGGTCTATAGGCAGAAGACCGAGGCGTTTAAAAAAAAAAAAAAAATTTGAGTTTATCGGTAAAAATGAAATAAATTCTACGGAATATTTTTGCCGACTTTAAAAATTTTAAAAAAAAATGTATTTTTTTTAGAATTGAAGGCTGGGTATTCTTGATCAACCGGAAATCACCAAATATGTACTAAAGTATAGTACTATATAAAATAATGCTATTATAATCTTTATTGTAATTGTAAAGCTATTATTATGGGAGGAGAAACACAGCTCCAACCGTTATGTATTATTATGTACGGTAAAATTACTTACAGTTTATAAGATAACACACACAACTGTTTTTATTCTTTTTGTTTATATTATTTAAAATCTTAAGTCAGCCAATAAGAGTCTTTTCCCTGTCCGGCAATATCTGACGCCAAAACGAGGGAAGAGTTAGTGAGGCCCCGACATCAGAGCCGTTACCAAGTGTCTCGGGCATCGCCCGAGCACACAAAATTTATTATTTTTGTAATAAAACTAAAGGTGTTAGATTATTATTAATGTTCTTATAATAAGATCTTTTAAGTGTCATTTGATACGCTAAGTTGCTTCACCTGTGAAATAATAAGATACAAATTAGAAAGAACGGTGAAAGAGATCTAGTAATGAACATGGCATTATATTACATGCCCCACATTGCAAACTGTTCTAAAATAAAATGTATATAATATGGGGATTTAAGTATTCACGAAAATATATTTAAAGGGTCTGTGGCCCACTCCTGATTATTATACAAAATAAAAATTATCTATTATTCTGTGTGCAAACAACAATATAAAAAGAATATTAATAAAGAAAATAACATCAACTATTTTTCTATACACCTTCCATCTTATTAATATATGTACCCGAGGAGGTGAGGGATTTAATTCTAGGTATAATTGATTAATGATCTCATCATCTCGTGCTACATATATATATATATATATATATATATATATATACATATTATATATATATATATATATATATATATATATATATATATATATATATATATATATATATATATATATATATATATATATAATATATATATATATATATATATAACCTATCAATATACAAAACATTTACGAATACCTAATACATCGAATCTTGTTTTGGTGTTGTTATTTCATTATCCTCATCGTGATAACATTTTTTTGAGCCCTGCCCAATATAACTCCGAGCGAAACTCTGACTCTCTCTTCTCCTCTCTCTCTCTGCTCTCTCTCTCTCTCTCGTCTTCTCTCTTCTCTCTCTCTCTCTCTCTCTCTCTCTCTCTCTCTCTCTCTCTCTCTCCTCCTCTCCTCTCTCTCTCTCTCTCTCTCTCTCTCTCCTATTGTGTCCATTATAATTTGTAATCATCTACATTGCCACGAGCCTTCATTTGCTCTCTTCCGAGGCCGCTTTCAATAAGAAATTGGCGAAAAATATTTTCTACATTGTGTTACGAAGTTTTTGATTAAACAATGATAAATCTGTTTATTACTGAAGCTACACTTCATTGGGTTTTTACATATATGTTTATATAAATATTGCGTATTGTTGTATATATATATATATATAATATATATATATATATACTTTATATATATATATATATATATATATATATAATATATAATATATATATTATATATATATATATAATATTAGTAAATATATATATATATAAATATTATCTTATTTATTATATATTATAGTATATTATATATATATATTAATTATATAAAATATATATATATATATATATATATATAATATATATATATAATTATATATATATTATATTTTATATATATATATATATATATATAATATATATATAAATATATAATATATATATTATCTATATATATATATATACTATATATATAAATATATATATATAATATATATATATATATCATATATTATATATTATATATATCTATATATATATATATATCTATATATATATATATTAATATATATAATATAACATATTATATATTATATTATATATATATAGTATATATATACTATATTATATATATATATAATATATAATATATATATATATATATACTATATATATATATAATTATATATATATATATTTACAAAACTATACAACCAGTCCCAGGATGGTTAAGACCCTGTCAGCGCGGCCAGCGCTCTTCTCCATATTCCTCTATCCTCCAGGACTTTCTCTTCTCTCAGCTCCCGCATCGACGGCATTCCATGTCTTCTCAATGAGTTCTCCACCGGGCTCTCCCATCTCTTCACTAGAGTTCCTCTTGGTCTTGTTCCCTCCGGTCTCCACTCCTATCTCTTCCTTGGCCATCTTCCTCCTCACTGTATCCTCGTCCAGGTGTCCCCACCCACCTCAATCTGGCTGTTTCTATCTTATTTAATATAGCTTTCACGCCAACCTCCTCCCTTATTCTTTCGTTTCTTTGTCTATCTCTTAAAGTCTTTCCCACTATCGCTCTCAAAGCATACATCTCCGCTGACTATATTCTACTATCTTCTCATATAATAGAATCGGTTTTAACATCCCCTCGAATATCACCCTTTTCACCTCCATACTCATATTGTTCTAATCTTTCAGTATGGGGTAACACTGGGCTCTTACAGCTCCACTCCATACTGAGGCCTAACCCTTCTTGTTATCCTCCTGTACATTTTCTCCTCTCTTCCAAATACTCCACCGCAAGTATTTTACATTTCCCCCGCACCATTTTTATCTCAGTCCCTTTCACATCCACTCTCAGCTCTCCCCTCCTTCTTCACTACTGACCACCATGATCTCCATCTTTTCTGTGTTCATAGTTAGACCGGTCTCTCTAAGATTATTGGCAAAACATATCACTACCTCTCTCAACCTATCTCCCACTTCACTTCAGCACGCAAAGTCATCCACGTATGCAAGAATATCACCGTCCAAATCTCCTATATCCTCTCTCACCTTCTTTTTCACTACATCCAGATATGCTACAAACAAAATTGGTGACAACACACTTCCCGGTTTGACTCCCGTTCGCATCTCAAACCATTCCTTATTCTCATATTCTTTTCTTACTTTACATTTACTATTCCTATAAAAACTCAGGGGTCCTCTCAACTTTTTATCCAATGCAAATTCTCTCTCTCTCTATCACTCTCCACAGTCTCTCCTTAGGCACTGAATCAAAAGCTTTCCTCAGATCTATGAAAGCTATAAATGCTCTCTTATTATATCTCCATACCTTTTCTAACGTAATTCTCAAGGCGAGCAAGAGATCCGTCGTGCTCATGTTCTTTCTATATCCGTGCAGCTCTTCCCTCAGTCTGGGCTCTACTACCATTCTCAGTCTTCTCTCTATAATATTCTCTCATATGTTTTTGCCAAGTGGTCCAACAATGATATTCCCTGTTGTTTTTAGTTTTACTTTTTACAGTCTCTTATTTCATTTTCCCATATATATTGGAACAATGATTGACTTTCCCCACCCCTCTTACATTTCACTCTCATTCCAACATCTATTGAATAATTTCAGAATTGCTTTCATTTTCTCTCCTCCCTCTTTCATTAGTTATTCGGGTATCCCATCTTCCTCCGGTGCCTTACCGTTCTTCATCGCTCTCAAAGCCACCTCCAACTCCTCCATAATGATCTCCTCCCCTCTTCATTCTCCCCTCCTTCAACCATCTCTTCCCCACCTCATCCACCTGTTCATTCACATTTAATAGTTCTCTGAAGTATTCCGTCCATCTCCTGTTTATGTCTGTTGATCCCACCAAAACTTCTCTTTGCTTATCATTGATATTTCGCACTTACTTCTTTGATTCTCTATTCGTTTTTGCCAGTCTAAAAATCTTCTTCCTATCTGCCCAACATTTTCCATCATTTCTTCCGCCTCTCTATTTGCTGCCTCATCTTTTACTCTTCTTTTCACTCTCTCTGCTTCATTTCTTGCCTCCACATACTGAGCCCTTGTCTATGCAGTTCTATTTTTCAACCACCTTCTCATCAATACTGTTTTCCTCCTTATTTTCTCCTTCACATCTTCAGTCCACCACCTCGTGTCTTTTCCTTTTACACAGGGTCTCATCTCCTGAATTTCCTACCGTTTCTTGCAACTCCCCTACTCCTTCTAATTGTTCTAGGTCCTCGCTTGTTTTTTTCTATATATTCCCTTTCCCCAGTCACACTCCTTCAATGACTCCACTTTAATCACATTTCTCTTCTTTATTCTGCAACTTTTCTGTCTTCACCTCCAGATCCGAACTAACAATCTATGTATCCGAATCCATTGTTACTCCAGATATCACTTTCACATTCTTTATTAGCCTACTATCAGATGGTATTATATAGTCTATAATAGATTTCTGATCGAATTCTCATGTGAAATTGTTCCATCTATATCTTGTGAACCTAGGTGAGTCCCTCTGTTGGAAAAAGCCATTCATGATCTTCATTCCCTTCCTTAAACAAAAATCTATCAACATCCTCCTTCAATATTTCTTATCTCCTCTCCATACTGTCCCATCATTCTCTCCACCTCATCTCTTCTCCTCCCCACTCTTGCATTGAAATCTCCAATCAGCAACAATACACTCTCCTCTCTTCTTCCGTCCTCCACCTTCTCCTCCAACATTTCCAGGAACTCTCTTTTCCTCTTCTGGGTGTCCTTGTTGCGGTGAATAGACCTGGTAGATGTGGTATCTCTTTCCCTTGATTTTAAAAGTGCATCTTACAAGTCTTTCATGTATGACTTCTATGGTCTGTACGAATGGTGTCATCTTCGACCCTACTATGAAGCACACTCCGTGCTTTATGATTCCCTCCTCTACTCCTTTATGTATCAATGCATATCCTCCTCCCATATCTCTTACTCTCTCTCTCTCACTCCTCCTCTCATTCGCATTTCACCATTCCTTTCACATCAATCTCCTCTCCTTCATTATCTTCAAGATCTCCTCCTCATTTCCACCATTCGTTGCTATATTAAGCGTCTCGCATCTAATTTTAAAAACACTGTTCAAGTTTCTGGTCCAAAATCGTTTTCGAGGTCTGTTTACCTGAAGGGCTATCTACATCAGAGACTGGTCCTTGAGTATTTCCAGCAATTTCAGTTTGGGCAGTGGCTTGCTTGGCCTATTCTGCCCTAGCCAGAATTCCATTAGTCGAACCCAGGGTGCACGACGAGGACGTTGAGTTGGACTTTGCACCCTATGTATATATATATATATATATATATATATATATATATATATATATATATATATATATATATATATATATAATATAATATATATATATATATATAATATATATATATATATATATATACAATATATATATATATATATATATATATATATATATATATATAATATATATATATATATATATATATAAATATATAGTTATTTTTTTCTATATATATATATATATATATATATATATATATATATATATATATATATATACAGTATATATATATATATATATATAATATATATATATATATATATATATATATAATATATATATACTATATATATATGTGTGTGTGTGTGTGTGTGTGTGTGTGGTGTGTGTGTGTGTGCGTGTGTGTGAATGAGCTCAGTGTGTGATTTTGTGCTTGATTAGAAGAGAAGAAAATATTTCAAATTTTTCCAAAAATTATTGATTTTTTTCGTTTTTCTGAGCCTGAATAAAATAACACATACATACATACATTACATACACACATTTCAAGGTGGGATTAGTGAATTCTGCTATTTGAATCGATAATAATAAAGCTGATAAAGAATCGATAGATTAATAAATAGATTTGTATTAAGTAGATACACATAGACATAATAAATAGACAGATGGATTGAATGATTAATGATTATTGATTTGCAATACAAAAGTAATAAGTCAGAAAAATAAAT